>CAUYQG010208227.1:0-37204 GCA_963574415.1 Tarsius wallacei
ATCTATCACAGAAACAAAGAACAGAGTACCATATGTTCTCACTCATAAGCAACCTTAAACAATTATCATAATACTATAAGAAAGGGATTGGCAGTTGAGGGAAACTGCCAGGGGAGGGAGGGGCACACCTCATCAACAAGGGTACCTGCATAATTAATATTTGTATACCTAACCCTGAGTTGTACCCCACATTTTTTAAATAAAATTTTTTTAAAAAAGAAAATTGCAAAAGAAAAAAAAAAGAATGAAATCATGTCTTTTACAGCAACATGGGTAGAACGGGAGGTCATTCATTATCTTAAGTGAAACAAGCTAGACACAGAAAGTCAAACATCACATGCTCTCACTTTCATGTGGGAACTAAAAAATATGCACACATGGATGAAGAGTAGAAAAACAGACGATGAAGACTCAGAAGGGTGGGAGGGCAGGAGAGGCAAGGATGATGAGAAATCACTTCATGGGTACAGTAGGTGTGATTCGGTGATGGGTACCCTAAAAACCTTGACCTGACTACTACACGATTTATGCTTGCAACAAAATTGCACTTGTACCACATAAACTTATGCAAATTTTAAAAGGTAAAAAAAAAAGACAAATGTAAGCACTTCTTTATTTTAAAAAGTTCAATCAATAATTATCTTACTTGTTTTTATTAATCATTCTTAAATGTATACATTGTACACATTTATTTCAATGTTTAATATTAGGAGTATTTTAAATCTTTATTTAGAAGTTTGGTGATGCTTTTGTGACCAGAAATATGCCCTAGGAGCTTAACTCATGTTTATCTTAATAAGCCTATGGTAAAATTGGTTTTGTTATGCATTTCATTTAAATCACAGTTTCCAAGAACCTCTTGACAACGTTAAGGGGGGAGAGGACTTAATATAATGGTAAGTTATTTCTGTGTCTCCCTGAAATGTATATAAATCCTTTTTTTTTTTTTTTTGAGTTGGAGTCTCACTCTTGTCACCCAGGCTGGAGTGCAGTGGCACACTCACAGCCACAGCAGCCTTGACCTGCTGGGTTTGGGTGATCCTTCTGCCTCAGCCTTCCAAGTAGCTGAAACTACAGACACACACCACCATGCCCAGCTAGTTTTTTTGTGATTTATTGTAGAGACAAGTTCTCATCAAGTTTCCCAGGCTGGTCTCGAACACCTGGGCTCAGGCAATCCTCTCGCCTCAGCTTCCCAAAGTGCTGGGATTACAGGCTGAGCCACCGTGCCTGACCTAAAAATCTTTTTAGAAGCTAAATAAACTTCTTGTTAGTTTTCAGAACCTGGAAAGTCTTTCTCAAGGACCTGGGAGCCATCTCTTAGAAATGCAAACATCCAGGAAGATAGAACCCCCTCTATCCCATTTCTTTGGGAGGATAGAAGCCCAACCTCTACAAGCATCTCCCCTGCATTATAAAACTATCTCATCATAAAGATATGAGAAGCTTATTTTTCCTTTAGATAAAACCTACTAGCTAATATTGATGGTCACTCCAATTACCAGGTACACTTAGGAAGAACCGTGTACAACAAATGTGCTGTTGAGTCCTCTTACATGACTACCTGTCTTGTTTATCTTGAGAGCATGTATGTAATGATTTGTATCTGCTTGGCCACATGGGAGGATGAGATTTCTTTCCATCTTTGCAATCTCTTAGCAGATTATCTGAGATACACATCACATTCTGATTTAATGTTTAGTCAATAACAAAACTGTTTTCTTTTTCTTTTATCTTTGTTAAGAGGTTTTCTGGGCTGAAGGAAGTTTTGCCTTTAATTATATTTCTGCCACACTATCTTAGGTGAACTCTGGACATGGAAATGTCCAGCCCACTGCAGGTTGTCTGGCTCCGGCAAATGTGCCCCTCAGCTAATGTGACTGGGATTACCCCTTGATTTCTGATGTCATAAAATAATAAAATATTATTTGAAAGGAATTCAGATCAACAAAGGTCAATGAAGAGAATTCTATACTACTATATGAATATATCTATGTGACATCTACCCCCTCCAAAAAAAAAGAGAAAAAAAGGTTTGAGAACTTCCAGTGTTCATGGAAGAAATGCTATTTGGGGTCTGAAGAATGGAAATGATTTCTACAAAGGCAGAAAGGAAGGAAAGTCGCACTGCAAACAGAAAATGCAGTGCAAACACAAAGGAGAAAAAATAAAGACTGCTGTGGAAATGCTGAGTTAGTCTAATCACATTAAAATGTCCAGTGCACATGGGAGCTTGGAAGACAGAAACAGCCATGGAAGTTAGGACACTAGACAGAGATCCGAATGCCAGGAGAGAGAGTTTCCGCTTGACTACTAAAATATAACTCTGCTTGTCTCTGAAGGGAGTAACATATGACTTGACAAGGATCCTTCTTGAAAAATGTGAAGGGTGTGCTCAGGGCTACACTCCCTTCACAATTCTGCAAAGATGAACATCAATTCCAGACAAAATTTCCGAACACTGAAAGAAACCACAAATTACAACTTATCATTTCTCTGAAGAGCTGGGTTTTTGTCGTTGTTTGTTTGTTTGCTTACTTGTTTTGTTTAATCTGACTGCAACTATCTGTCTTAACTGCATCACAGCTATCACAGCTACTAGCAATTTGGGGTGCTGTTGCTGAGATGGCATGACTGTTTCAAAGACCCATTTCTTTGTTTTCAACTCCTGATCGATTGAGCCAGAAGCAACCATTGCTGTCACTTTTCTTATGCTGTCTCCCACAGTGGCGAAGGCAAATGGTTTTAGTTTTTCTTTGACCTTCCTTCTCCCTTTCAGGGAGGTGTCTTACCTATTTAAAGATGATTTGTTGAAACCAAATGAGCAGTCACGGAAATCTAAGTGCCCGCAGAATGTCCTCTTTCATTTGTAAAATCTGCATTCTCAGACAGATGCTTTTAGAGAGAGGCTGTTATTTAAACATGGCAAATATACCAGTTTGTCTTCAAAGCGATGTAAATCCCTCACTGGCTTGTCCTAACTGCAAAAGATCTTCAAAAGTCTGGACAAAGTAATAAAACAGCCTTCAGCAATAACCATTTGTATTAACATGTCATATTTCTTTTGATGGGTACATTAAAATGGGACGTAGGGAAAAATAAGAAAAAAAAGTTGCATTTTAACTTTTCCATGGGACTTTATTAAAAGGATTTTCACTTCAACCGATACTTCCATAATCATAGCTGAGATATAATTTATTTTTGGAAAACAGAGAAAATGAAAATGTTATGAATAGTCTTGTTTCAAGCAATCAAAGAGAGTGGAACAAGAAATCTAGTATTTGATTTGTTTTCATAAGTACAATTCAAAGAACATCTGCCTTTGGATGCCATGGGTCCTTCTGTGTAGACGCCTCTTTAGAAGTTTTAGTAAGAGTGGAGTCCATTGATCTGCCATTGGGTAAACTTGAGGTTTTTGAAGGGCAGCCAAAGTTTCACTTAGTTTCTCAACAACTCTCTCTCTCTTGAACCTGAGAACATCTATTTTGTTCCTCGAGAACTTAAGATACATTTTTATGCTCAGGACATTATTTGTGCTGGAACTTGCAGACAAAAGCCAGCCAGCCTTACTGAGACATAGAGTTCTTTTTCAAAAAATTGTTTCATTTCAATTCTCAATAATCATGCCTGTCTTTAGAAGAAATATGATGGGGACAACAGATACTGGCCACTGCTAAAGGGAGCAGGGAGAGAGAGGGAATAAAGGACGCAAAAACACCCACCATCGGGTGCCATGTTCACCAAACTTCACGTGCAATAGCCTACGTAGCAAATCTTCACAAGGACCCCCCCGATTCTAAAACAACGTAAGAATTTAAGGGTAAAGAAGAAATACACCTAATATTACAAGTACTACTTCCCATGGGCATTTTTCAGTTTTAAGTCCAGCTAGACCTCCGGCCTTAGACATTAACACACATGTGATTCACTCAAGATTTAAGATAATTATTATTTTTTAAAAAATCGAACCAGCAATTAGTCAAAGTGGAAATTGTTTCGACATCATCTTGGTTAATTCAGAGTAGTTTCCAACTGTTTGTCAGTGCTTCTGATGCATTCCAGAATAATCATGAAATTTCAGATACAGAGGACATTAAAGATCACATAAATGAGAGGATAGGTATAAAGTAATTAGTACAAGCCTTGGCACAAAGGGCTCAACAAACAATAGTTGGTAACTTAGTAGTGCAGAAGTGATTGTGATAGTAGTCATCCTAAACCCTCTCCTCCTACAGTCCAATTTGCAGATGAGGCCCAGAGAAATTAAATTATTTGCCCAAGGCTACAAAGCTAGTGAGTGGTAGAGCTGAAATTGGAATGCAGGTCCCTTTAATTACTCAACACTGTCCCCCAATACCTTGGGGAAAAGCATCCTTTCAATTATATAGACTTGGTTTGTCATATAAAACATCCCTAAAGAGAAGCACTAGACCTCACGTATCCTCAGGCAGCAAGCCCTCTCAGCTTCTTTCTGATTGACTTAACAATTTCAGAACCTGATGGCCTTTCTGTCAGTCTGCCCTTTCACTCTCCGCTGCATCGAGCACCATTGCCTACACTGGCCTTTATAGCCCGAGCAATACCACACCGAGCCAGCTTCTACCTCTCAGGTTACTTCCTTCCTCTATGTCTCTCCCTCCTTCCTCATGCACCCAAAGCATGGGATTTTCCAAAGCTCAACCCTTGAATCTTTGCACTCTGTCCTTCAGAGGTCACATATATTCCCAAGTCATCTCTGTATACAGATAACTTCAAAACATCTATCTATATAACACAGGAACGGAAAAACCAAACACCGCATGTTCTCACTTATAAGTAGGAGCTAAGCTAAAGGTCTGCAAAGGTAGAGGCAGGATGGCATCATGAACACTGGAGTCTCAGAAGGGGAAGGGGGAGGAGGAATGAAAAATCACCTTTTGGGTACAATGTGCATTTGTGGGGGTGATGGGGGCACTTAAAGCCCAGACTTCTTCGCCACCTTACAATACATCCACGTGACAAAAACCCTTGGAGTATTGAAATTTTAAAAATGTTGAACTAAAAAGGAAGGATGTGGAAAAAGAATAATCATAGTAATTTATCCTCAGCCTTAATCCTTCTTTAAGTCAAATTTCAAGTTTTCTACTGGATGTTATCACCTAGATGGTGCAATATTATCTCAAAATGATCATGTCCAGGATCAAAATCATTCTATTTCTCTCTAAGGTAGCTCAACATCCTTACTTTCAAAGTGTCACAGTTCCACAATTCTTCTAGTCTTGAAACTATAGAGATATCTGAGTCTCCTCACCCTCAAAATCTGCAACCAATTATATTGCCTCCTTTCTTTTTTCTTCCTTTCCTTCCCATGGGCATCAGATTCATTTAGTTTTTCACCACTAAGGCAAAAGCTACTCTAAGAGCCTCTTAGCCAGTGACTCTGCCTGTAGTCCTCACTATCTTACAGACTCCACTTAGGGAACCAGAAGTTAACATTTTGCCAGCTGTGCTAAGTTATGCTTTATTTTGTTTTGTTTAATTTTAAGATTTGCTTTGTTTTAACTTAGTTGCTTAAACTTCACACAGTCAGAGCCTCTCCCTCTCCCTCTCCCTCTCCCTCTCCCTCTCTCATTAACAAAAATAATCTGGATTCTGACTTCTCAAGTTGTTTAGGGATGGTATCATAAACACTTCTCTGGAAAGTCTGCTGACTAGAAACTTCTGCAAAGAAACACATCTTCAAGAGTGAGTCTTTGATTTTCTTATCTTTTATTTTTCTTTTATGTATTTCTCATTCTTCAAAAATATATATATCTAATGCAAATTAAAACTACACTGAAACACCAGTTCTACCCTATAAGCTCAGCATAAAGCCAAAAACTTGACAATATATACTTTGGGCAGTTTGGTAGAATGATGGACAGTTTATACATTGCTGGTGTTAATGAAACATGGTAACTTCTATGGAGGGAAATTTCACAAAATTAAACGCGCTTTTAGCTTTTGATCCAGCAATATCATTTCTAGGAATCCATCACAAAGTAATGCTGGCAAAAACACAAGAGCATGTTTTTGCAGTGCCATTTAATTAAAGTAGAAGAATGGAAATAATTCACAGATGGATGAAAACCAACCCCATTTGCCTTGCTTTAACTTTTGCTTCCTTTCCCTTCTTTTCTCATCTCTTTCTCCCTTCCCCTTTGTTTGCTATCTCCACCTCTTCTGAAACTCGACAAACTGCAAGGATTGCAAAATACCTCTTTCAGGAACTGCTCTGACAATTGCCAGGAAGGAGAATGCACCAAGCATCCCAGCCAGGAGGTATGAAGAACCAAAACAATCTCCGACTGTTTCAACCACAAGCTCCACAAAGTTGGAAGTTAAACATGGCCGATACCACAAGAACAAGTACGCTTATCTTCTCCTTGTTGGATAAAATTCCAATCCTGAGACAGCTCAGCGAGTGGCCTGGTCTTCATGTGTTTCCTTAGACACATTAGTCAAATAAAACCTTTAACCTCTGTTTGAATCATTTCAACTATTATTTTTCCTTGACAACCCAAATGCACATCAATAGGGACTGACTAAGTAAACCATGTTTAGCCAGGCATGGTGGCGCGTGCCTGTAGTTCCAGCTACTTGGAAGACTGAGGTGTAAGGATCACCTGAGCCCAGCAGGTTGAGGCTGTGGTGGTCATGAGAGTGCCACTGCACACCAGCCTGGGCAAGGGAGTGAGACTCAAACTCAAACAACAACAACAACAACAAAAAAAACATGTTACATACACAAAATGAAGTACTATGCAGCTATTAAAAAAAAAGACTAAGGAATGTCTCCATATTCCATAATGGAATGATCTCCAGAAACCCTAAGTGAATAAAGAAAATCAATGGAGAAAAATGTGCCGGGCACAGTGGCTCACACCTGTAATCCCAGCACTTTGGGAGGTGGAGGTGAGAGGACTGCCTGAGTCCAGGGGTTCAAGACCAGCCTGGGCAACTTAGGGAGACCTCATCTCTACAATAAATAAAAAAAAAATTAGCTGGGCATGGCAGCACACACCTGTGGTTCCAGCTGCTTGAAGGCTGAGGCAGAAGGATCACTTGAGCCCAGCAGGTCAAGGCTGCAGTGGCAGTGAACATCCCATTGTACTCCAGCCTGGACAACAGAGTGACACTGCAACTCAAAAAAAAAAGAAAAAGAAAAAGAAAAGAAAAACGGAGTATGCGTTTATCTAAGATGGTAGATATAAATATACATATGTACTTATGTATCTATTTTTCTTAAAAGGTAAACCAAACTTTTTAAAGTTCCTTATGGGGAAGGGAGAAAAAAGGATAAAGGATGCAGGGATAGAAGCTAGACTTCCCTGAATCTGCCTTGGTTTTAATACAAATATTTTATATAATAAAAAATTAAAATTTAAGGAGCAAACTCTAAAAACTCAAAACAATATGAAACCAATGAATCTGTATATCAAGCTGCATATTAATTAATGTTACGTGTTTTTAGGAATCATTTACTGGTGGTTGTGTTGGTATCATCACCCTGAGACTGTCATATGTGCTTTGTGGGATAAAACAAATGGAACAATTTTACTGGCATCATTGATAAGCAGAATATCCATTATGGAAGGAGATACAAACATAAAATGTTTAAAATTAAGTCAACACCCTCTGGTCCCAAACTTGAACTGGAGGCATTATTATGAGTTTATAATAAATTTCATTTTTAAAAGTTCACATTTCCTAGTACTATACACTGGAAAGGCTTTGGAACAACCTTTAACCTAAACATAATGGGCATGTGTAGTTCCCAGATTGTAGTTCTAAATGCTATTTCCTACTAAAAGAGACCAGGGCTTCTTGGGAAAATAGTTTATTATAGCAACAGGCTTAGGGAAGAGAAAGTATAAGATACACTTGAAACACCTTACCATGCTAAAAATCATGTTGTTCAAAAAGACTCATGACACAACTTGAAAATATTCCTACTGACCAAAGATAGGGCAATTTTGTTGTCAATAAGCATAATATATGCAATGAATTGAAATACACAAAATATGTTTAAATGTATGAATTCATAATCATAGTTTTAAAAATGAACAACCTTTGAAAGATGCTAAAAATGCAGCTAATATTATTTGAAAGCTTATAAACAGTATATATAGAACACATTAAGATGTCTCTCAAATGCATACATATACACATAAATATATACACACACACATAAATATGTATACATACACATATACAATATACACATACAAAATATACATATATACAATATAAAATATTATATTATAAATATATTCTGCCTATCCTATATTGTACCTCTGGGTAAATAATTAATAAAAAGAAGAAAATAATAATAAAAGAAGAAATTTCTCTTTATAGAAGTAGTCTAGCCAAAAATTTCAAAAGGATTCATAGAATTCATATATCACTACTTTGTAACCCCTCATGAATTAATAGTTTTATGCACTGAACAACAGTGACTAGCATCAAGAAAAGATAGACCACTAGATATTATGTAAATATACAACAGCACCTATGAAATATTCTTGCCAAAAAAACGAAATTGAACATGCTCAAGCTCTAATCTGAACTATTAATTTACTGAAACAGGAACAAAAACATAGGTTAAAAACATAGCAAGAATTAAATCAGCAAAATCCAGACTGTGATAAACTCTACTGAACAAATGACCTGATTTCTTCTACTGACAAATTGCAAGGAAAAAGAAAAAAGAGATGGAGGAGAAATGTAGGTTAAAAAAATACTTAAGAGACATTCAATCAACCAATGTATGCACCCTTTTGGATCCTAACTGAAACATTGTCACTCTCTCTCTTCCGCTCACTCTCTCTCTCCCTTTCTTTTTCTTTCTCGTGTGCATCTCTCTCTCTCTCTACACACACACACACACACACACACACAGAAAAATGTGTGTGTGTGTGTGCACACGCACGCGTATAAGTGTGTATAAGGTGTTTGAATCAGGATCCAAATATATATGTATGTATATGAAAAAATGGAGAACTTAAACACTCACTAGCTATTTGCTTATGTTCAGGAATTAATGTTAACTTTTTAGATGTGATTATGCTATCGTGGTTAAGTATTTTTAAAGAGTCTATCTTTGCAAATACTGAAATATTTGCAAAAGAAATGATAGATACTGCCGGGCTCGGTGGCTCAGCCTGTAATCCCACGCCTTGGGAGGCTGAGGTGAGTGGATTGCCTGAGCCCGCGGATTCGAGACCCACCTGGGCAACTTGGCAAGACCTCATCTCTAAAATAAACCAAAAAATTAGCCAGGCGTGGTAGCGCGCGCCTGTAGTTCCAGCTACTTGGAAGGCTGAGGCGGAAGGATCGCCGGAGCCCAGCAGGTGGAGGCTGCGGGGGCTGGGAGCGGCCGCTGCACTCCAGTCTGGGCGACAGAGTGAGACTCCAACTCAAAAAACAAAACAAAACAAAAAAAGAAATGATAGATACCATGAACCTTCTACAAAATAACATATGGGTGGAGGATGGGCGGGAACAAACATGAAACAAGCTATTTACACACTGGTTTTGTAAAAGCTGGGTGATTTGGCTGATATTCCACATCTAGTAAGCAATAGAGTTAGAACTCCAGTACTAGTTGTCTGATTCCCAACTCTATGCTCTTTCAATACACTAAGATGCCTCTCAAATGCACTCCCACAGACACCTGACACACAACCGCTTGATGGAAATTGATGAGTACCTGTGTCATCCAGCTTTGCAGAGTTTTCTGTGCCTTAAATATGTACTTGGTAAAAATGTTGATTATAATGAGTAAAACAACCTAGAAGAGGTGACATGTTAGATTTAGAAAAGCAATGCAAGACATACATGTTTTTAAAATAAAAAACAGGTATTTTTTAATAAATGTTTTTGTTACTATAGTCCATTCAAAACTGATAGCACCTGTATAATATAAATGAGCTTACACTACAAGCACATATCTAAAAAACTAAGCTAAGATTCTGGCAATTCATATATTATATTGCTTTCCAAGTTCTTTACACGCACCATAACCAACCTTGTTTATCTTGTTGTGCCAGTGATTTATGGAAACAAGAGAAAACTGCAGTTCCAAAGACCCCAGGGCAGGACTTAATAGGACACTTGATAGGACACTTGAAGCCTAAAATAATCAATAATCCTCTCTTAAAATGTGGAAAAAGTGAAACTCTATGTTGGAATCCAGTGTTATCATCATCATCATCATAACCATAAGTAAAAATATTTTTAAATCAGGTGAATCTGATATTGTCATTAGCATCACGTCAAGTGAGCACTTTCTTTAGACAATCTTTTGAGGAAAGAAATCTCTTAGGGATACAGCTAGTTTCAAGCTGTATCTTCTTCTGAAATATTGCCAAAACATGAAAGAAATACTGGTTTTGAAACTTGTCCAACTTGTGCATCAGGTCAGTCAGGATGCTGAGACAGATCACTCTTCCATTTCCACATTTGCTTACTTACTCTACCAGAGTTAAGTAGGTGTTTATTATTTCTCTACAGAATTCACTAAAGAGAGACCATCTACACCTTTCAATCTCAACCACAGTATGGGTTTTATCAGGTCACAGGCTGTTGGCCTATTATTACAGTTCTAACCAAGAATATATTGTGGCCTCAATTTTTTTTTTTTTGAGGTGGAGTCTCACTCTGTCACCCAGGTTGGAGGGCAGTGGCATGCTCCTGGTCACCACAGCCTTGACCTGCTGGGCTCAGGCAATCCTTCCACCTCAGCCTTCCAAGTAGCTGGGACTACAGGCATGTGCCATCATGCGCAGCTAATTTTTTTATTTATTGTAGAGATGAGGTCTCACCAAGTTTCCAGGGCTGGTCTCAAACCCGTAGCCTCAGGCAATCCTCTCACCTGGGCCTCCCAAAGTGCTGGGATTATAGGCATGAGCCACCGCACACTGCCACAATTTTTAAAACTATGTTTACTCTTCCTTTTTTACTTACACTGCTGTGGCGTTTCTTAATTGATCTATATTTTAGAACCAATAAGTAGTTTGCAACCTAGCATCAATATATTATTCATTTTATTGTGACCCACCACATTTAAGGTGTCACACGATCTCTTCATATACTACATCATTGCTGTTGTTATTATTATTTTGTATCATCAACCTTATTTTTTTTATTAGTCATTCCTTCCCTGCTAATGGGTAACTCATGCAGAAAAAGAGTATTTGAAGAAAAAGAAAAGGAGAAAGAACATAAATAAGCAACCATGTACCACTGTTTGAGCTCCACGGTGCTAAAATTTTACATTACAGAACAATTCCAGATTCGAAATCATAGGCCCTATACTTTAACAGCATTAAAAGAAAACACCAGCTGTGACAAGTGCGAAGCTGCAGCGAAAAGAAACTTCTGCTATATGGTATTCCCTTTAATAATTGCTATGGCCCGAATGTGTTCCTCAAAATTTAAGAAGTCCTAGCCCCCAGAAATGTCGGTATTAGAAGGTAGGGCTTTGGGGCAAGGCCCTCGAGTCCCCTCCCACTGTGGGAACTGTTCTGTCTTCTCAATAAATCCTGCTTTAAAAAAAAAGAAGAAGGTAGAGCTTTTGGGTGGAGATTAGATTCAAGTGGGAATAGCGTCCTTATAAAAGGGGCCCACAGAAGTTTGTTTGCCCTTTCCACCACATGAGGACATAGTGAGAAGGAGCCATATGTAAGGAATGAGCTCTCACCAGATGCCGAATTTGCTGGCGCATTCGACCTTGGACTTATCAGCCTCCAGAACTGTGAGAAATACATTTCTGTTATGTATAAGCTGTCCAGTATGTGATATTTTGTTATAGAAACACAAATTAACTAAGACAGTAGTGAATCATCTAGAAAAGCTACATCCCTTACCCCACGAGAGAAGAAAATTTCACAGGGTACCTGAAAGAAACTCTTCTCTTCCTTTTGGATGCATTGCATACTGATAATACTGAGATCAAGCAGGAATAAATATATAAATCCATTACAATACTAAAAAATTGGCGATAGGCCTACATTTATCATTTTTAAAGATTCATGGAGGATTAGGAAGATGGTCAGCGTATAACCATATTGTCTCTCATAAATATATTTTTAATGTAACTGGAAATCAGCTGAGCAAATTAGCACAAAATCTTTATGTCAAAAAGAAAAGCTGCATAGATTATGTAGTGAAAGCTATTCTTTAAAAACAGAAAACATTTCAGACAAATGTGATATTATTCTTTGACATTATAGATTTAGAAGATAAAGACAAGCATGCCTTCCCTCCTCCCCACTTCCCCTTTTTTCCTTCCTTCCTTCCTTCCTTCCTTCCTTCCTTCATCCTCCAACAGACATATACAAAGGGACAACAATGTGCCAGGAAATATGCAAGGAACAGTCCCTGCCCCAGGATCACATAATCTAATGACCAAGGCAAACAAATAAGCAACCTCATTACGATAAGACAGATGTCTTAATAGACGTCAAAGTTGTGTGTGTACCAAAAGTCAGACCTCAATAGCTGCGCCTAGATAGAAGTCTCCCTTGACGTTACTTGAATGATATAGCCATCAATATGCCAAAAAGAATTTCTAAGAACATGTAGCTGCAACATATAGGTAGGAGAAAAGGAGTGCTACAGACATTAATCTTGATAAAGAGCAGTTGAAAGTGTTTTTGCATGACACTCACAAAGGACCAAACAGGATGTTCCATAATACTATGTCAAAAGCTCGTTCAAGGTAGGACCTGATTTCTGCCTCTTTTTATGCATATAATGCTCAGAATAAACACAAAGTAGGAACCTAATACATACTCATTGTACACCCAAAGCCAGATGAACATGCAGAGTATTTTCACAGATAAAGAGAGAAAATGCCAGTGAGCTTCGTAAATTGAAAATATCAAGAGAAAATAAATGAAGACGGGGGCAACGCTTTGCCTTTAAATTCGAACGACCTGTGTTCGGATTCTAGTTCAGTCACCGAATAAACTCCATGGCCTTCAGCTGGTTCTAACCTATTTGACGCTCCACTACCTGGGCATAAAATGAGGATACTGATACTGATCCCTTGGGCCCTTGGATCACCAAGAAATAAATGAACTAACAAATAGGAAGGTTCTTACCTCAGGGCATGGCATAATGTAGAGTACTCAATAAATGTTAGCCTCAGGCCCTTACTATATACGTAGAAAAAGGAAGATTTCCAGGAACCTTAAAACACCTCGAAGATTCTCCTCATCAATTTCCCTCTAAAACATTCTTAACTATGGAAAACCTCTCTCACCAAATGGTTTCATCTTCCTGGGTAGTAGCACAAGACAAAGTGGCCTCAGTGTCTGGCATAAACTTCACCCATTCATTTATTTAACATGTATTAAATATCTACCACGTGCCATGGTTGAGGATTCAAGCCAGTGTCTTTTAAATGTGTCCAAGTTTCTCCTGAACAGACACTTCTCAAAGGATGATATACAGGCAGCCAACAAACACATGAAAAAATGCCCAGCCTCACAATCATCAGAGAAATGCAAGTCAAAACTACAATAAGATACCACCCAATACCAATAGGTTGTCATTATTAAGGCAAAAAACTGTGCAACAGCGGAGGAAAGGGGATGCTTCTACACTGTTAATAGGAATGCAAGCTAGTTCAACCTCTGTGGAAAGCAATGTGGCAATTTCTCAAAGAACTAAACATTGAGCTTCCATAAGACCCAGAAATCTCTCTCCTGGAAATATACCCAGAGGGAACATAAATTGCTCTACCAGAAATACACATGCATGTCTTCTGCAGCGCTATTCACAACAGCAAAAACATGGAACCAACCCAGATGCCCACCGAAAGTGGACGGGATAAAAAAATAGGGTACATATACATGATGGAATATTATGCAGCCATAAAGAACAAAATCATGGCCTTTGCAGCAACTTGGATGCGACTGCAGACCATCATGCTAAGTGAACTATCACAAAAACAAAGAACTGAATACTGCATGTTCTCGCTCACAAGTGGACCCTGATCACTGGTCACACTTGTATAAGGGTGGGATCAGCAGACACTGGACACTGTTAGGGGAGGAAGGAGGGCACATGGAAACATACTGGGTACCTGGTCCACTATGGGGCGGAGAGGGGGCCCACTAGAAGCCCAAACTTCACTTGCGTGCAGCCTACTTATGTGGTAAACCCCTATTTGTGGCCCACAACTCAAATAAAATAAATACAGTAAAATAATTTTTTAAAAAATCTATCCAACTTTCGACCCAAAGGATGATAAGTATCCAACAATCTCTAAATTTGGAAATTCACCGCTTTCTTTAACAACTCTCAGTCTTTGGGCAGATTTAAATATTATTTACGATAGAGGAAAACAGGGAGAAGAGTTTTGAGGGAATAGGAAACGAATTTGACCCGAGATGTGTTGAGTTTGAGAGTCCTCAGAGATATCCAAATGGAGAGACCTAATATGCTGGGGGAAAAGAGGACTGGAGAGGTCTTGCCAGCAACCTCAGATTTGGAAATCATTGACACATAGGCAATAGCTAAGCAATAAGAATAGATGTGATCAACAAGCAAATATGAATATGTTGATAAGAGAAACATACCAAGGACAGAGTGGTGAGGAACACCGATATTTCAAGGAAAGGCTGAGGAAGAGGAACCAGCAAGGAGACTCCAAGAAAATAACCACAGAAATAGGAGAGAACCACAAATGCTGTTTTATAAGTCTATGGGGGAAGGAGAGTTGAGTTGGAAAGGGAGTAACCACTAGATCCAAGGTCAGAGATATCAAATAAAACAAAGGCTAAACAAAATTGACTACATAAAGAATTTAAGTTACCCACAAAGAAGTTCAAAGAAAGGCAATTTAATAAAGACTGTGACTAATGTTTGAATGCCCTCAAAATAATGCTCTCCTGGGAACTTCCCAGTTGCATATGAACACTCCAAGGGTTAAAACTTTGCCACTTTCTAAAACTTTTAATCTTTGGATAGCTCTAAATACTATAAAATTTTTTCTCATTTTGAGTGAAATGCTTTCTTCTTGTATATCTGTTCTCTGATACAATGCTGTTTTCCAAACATTTGAAAATAATTTTTCTAATATAGCAGTCATCCCACTTTGCAAATATCTTTGTGTGTGTGTATGTATGTATGTATATATATATATATATATATACACACAGACATATATACACACACACATATATATATATATACACACACATAGACATAGACATATATTATTGATTATAAACTCCAAGAGAGTAAGGACACTCTCTTCTTTACTTACTAAGTACCCATAGCACATAACACCGTGTCTGAAACCTAGCAGATGCTCCATGAACAACGATTGAATGAATGAGTGTATTGACAAGCAGAGTTTTCAACTCTAGAATAAATTATTGAAGAAAAATGTAGCATTCTTTTTTCTATGGATTTTTTTTTTCTTAATTGGATCAATGGTCATGGAACTTCTAAGTCAGTGTAAGAAAGTAAGATAGATGGGGTGTCCTCTCAAACTTCCTTCCAGAACTTTTGATTCTCCGAAAAGCTGACAAAGATTACTGGGAAACTCGGATTCCAAACCCAGGTCTGCCAGGTCTATTTCTGTGACCTTTCATAAGCTTGGCTACTTTTCTGAGCCTTGGACCTCATTTATAAAGTGAAACTTTTAGGTCTATGTGTATACTCCAAGATTTTTTCCTAGCTGAAAACTATAAGATTATGGGAAAAGGTGCGTGTACATATTATAATAAAATGTGTAAAGGGAAATATTTGAAATGTCTACTCATTGTTCTGAGTATATTATCACTTCTTCAAACTTCACTTTTTTCTAAAGTTATTGTGTATCTATAATAATCTCCTCTTATGCCATATTTTCACTTTGCCATATCCTTGATTATTTGAAATAAAACTGCCGTATACTCTCCAACAGAGTGGCTCCTCAAATGAGATTTCATTGTCATTTTTGTGACTTTTAATCTTACCTTTCACAAGCATCTTACCTTACTCTTAGCCCCAACTAGAAAGTTTTATTGCTGTTTATAATTTTAGAGCACAATTCATAGTGATACTTAACTTATTGATAATTAAGACAAATTATCACCAATTACTATTCCATTATATAATTCAGACCAAGAAAGTAAATTAAGCATGCAAAGAATACATGATACACATATATTCTAAAAAAAATTACAAAGAGACTTTCATGATACCTCTCATCTTGAAAATAGAAAGATTCGATATGTCCCTATCTTTTCCAACAGTCAGTTCTAAAGACAGTCAAAAGAAAATACAAAGAAGCTGTAATACACAACTCCCCTTTTGATGTTGTCATCATATTAAAAAATAATCATAACCCTCAACAATAGAAAACGACTATTCATATCACCATACGTTGTCAGCTCCCTGCACTGTCATATTATTAGAAAAAAATCTATTTAGAGACTTATTTTCTGTTTTACTCTGCCATTTGTTACAAATAAAATTAATTTTTTAAAAAAAGATTTACTTGCAATGTCTGAGTTCTTCCAATATAATTGATGTTTTCATGAAGCTTTGTCATTAATCAGAAAATTAAAAGATTGCATTGTTCAATACTCACCAAGCATTTAGCATCTAATTAGTCTTACAATGATGTTCTACAAAAGCAATGGAGTTCTGCAGCCAGGGCTTCTGGATATCTGCAGCCAGGGCTTCTGGATAGCCTGTTCCTACCCCACTCCCAAGAAACTCACTTCCGACACAGCAAAGAGCCCAAAAGAGATTTTTGGAAGATAAATGTAATAGAACATTTCAGTCTGGATTTAAATTCCAGAAAAAGGCACGCTTTGGCTCACATTTGTTTAAGGGTTGGAGCTTTTTTTTTTTTCAATTCAAAGGAATACATACTTGATTATATGACAAGAATTTTTCCAGTTTTCTTGACTGCTAGTTCTTTATCTCATTACTTAACAAATATTTTCATCAAATGAAATTGGAGAATCATAGAGAGACATTTATGGGAAATCTGAGACATATTCAAAACATGAGGTGCATCAATAACAAAAAATAACATGCTAGAGAGGATGTGGCAAAAAGGGAACACTTCTACACTGTTGGTGGGAGTGTAAACTAGTACAGCCTCTGTGGAAAGCAGTGTGGCGATTCCTAAAAGTTCTAAAAATTGATCTTCCACATGATCCTGCAATCCCCCTACTGGGAATATACCCAGAAGAACTCAAATCACTCTATAAAAAAGATACCTGCACATGTACGTTTATCGCAGCCTTGTTCACAATAGCAAGCACATGGAACCAACCGTGCTGCCCATCAAAAGAGGACTGGATAAAAAAATGTGGTACATATACATGATGGAATATTACGCAGCCATAAAGAACAAAAATCATGAACTTCGCAGCAACCTGGATGGAATTAGAGTCTATAATACTGAATGATCTTTCACAGAAACAAAGAACCGAGTATCACATGTTCTCACTCATAAGTAGACTATGAGCAACTACCATAATACTATAAGAAAAGGATTGACAGTAGTTGGAAACTGCGGGGGAGTGGGGAGGTGGGAATGACAGTAGTTGAAATCTGACTGGGGAGGAGGAGGGCACACCTCATCAACAGGGTTACTTGCATGATGAATGTTTGTATAACCAACCCTGAATTGTACGCCGCAATTTGAAAATAAAAAAATTTAAAATAAAAAGAAACATGATGTGGATGTTATAGGATAATTTTTTTTTTTTGAGTCAGACTCTGACTCTGTCACCAAGGCTGGAGTGCAGTGGCACACTCAAGCCACTGCAACCTTCACCTGCTGGGCTCAGGAGATCCTTCTGCCTCAGCCTTCCAAGTAGCTGGAACTACAGGCACATGCCACCACGTCCAGCTAATTTTTTGGTTTATTGTAGAGACAAGGTCTTGTCAAGTTGCCCAGGCTGGTCTCAAACCCCTAGGCTCAGGAAATCCTCTCACCTCTGCCTCCCGAAGTGCTGGGATTACAGGCGTGAGCTTATAGTATAATTTTAATGATACAAGTCTAAACTTGAAAAAAATAGGTCCTACTTAGGATTTGAACCAAGACCATTCTCTAACCAGCATTCTCTTAAACAGAATGAGTAATTTTCCAATGAGTAAAATTGATATGCAGCAGTGTATGGTTAAAACTCTGCTCTGAAGGCAGAATGTGCAACTCAAGACTCAGCTCTGCTTCTTACAAGCTGTGTGGCCGTGGTCAAGCCGCTTACTTACAAAACAGGAACTACAACAGCACCTAATTCTGAAATGACCATGTGGTACAAAAGAGACCACTCGTATCAAGTATTTAGCACAGTGCCTGGCTCACTATAACTGGCTGGGCTTTTATATTTTTTAATGGACTGGGCTCGGTGGCTCAACCTGCCATCCCAGCACTTTGGGAAGTCAAGACGAATGGATTGCTTGAACCCAAAGGTTCGAGACCACCTCAGGCAACTTGGCGAGACCTCATCTCTACCAAACAAATAAAAATTAGCCGAGTGTGGTATTGTGCACCTGTAGTTCCGGCTACTTGAGAGACTGAGGCGGAAGGATCGCTGGAGCCCAGCAGGTTGATGCTGGAGTGGCCATGAGCACACCACTGCACTCCAGCCTGGGCCACAGAGTGAGACTCTAACATGAAAAAAAAAATTTTTTTTAATGTTTCCAGATCTCCATAGAGATCAAGACCAGAGGAAGACATACGAGCAGCCAACAGGCACATGAAGAAATGTTCAGCCTCATTAGTCATCAAAGAGATGCAAATTAAAACTACACTGAGATACCACCTAACTCCAATCAGAATGGCCATCATCAATAACTCAAAAAATACCAGATGCTGGAGAGGATGTGGCGAAAAGGGAACACCAACTATACTGTTGGTGGGAATGTAAACTAGTACAGTCTCTGTGGAAATCAGTGTGGCGATTCCTAAAACTCCTAAAAATTGACCTTCCATATGATCCCGAAACCCGCCCCCTGGGAATATACCTGGAAGAACTCAGGTCACTCTATAAATAAGATACCTGCACATGTATGCTTATCACAACATTGTTCACAATAGCAAGAACATGGAACCAACCATGCTGCCCATCAAAAGAGGACTGGATTAAAAAAATGTGGCACATATATACAATGAAATATTACTCAGCCATAAAGAAGAACAAAATCATGAACTTCGCTGCAACATGGATGGAATTAGAGCTTATAATACTGAGTGATCTCTCACAGAAACAAAGAGATGAGTATCACATGTTCTCACTCATAAGTAGACCTTGAACAACTACCATGTTACTCTAGGAAAGGGATTGAAAGTAGCAGGAAACTGCGGGGAGGGGGATGGGGGGTGGGTAGCTGGGATTGACAGTAGTCGATATCCACCTGGGGAAGGGGAGGCACACCTCATCAATAAGGGTACCTGCACAACGAACATTTGTATACCTAACCCTGAATTGTACCCCACAATTTCAAAATAAAAATTAAAAGAGAGAAAAAAAGACCATAGAGGGAACATCATCATCCACTCACAGTGTTTCTGTCCTCAACAATGATGCACAGCCTCAGTGCACAGTGACATTCAAGGGGTGATGGGGAGCGAAATAGAAATAGACAACTCTGGGCATGCCCCCCACTTCCTTCCATGGCCCTCTCTTCCTGCTACCATCAGCTCCTCTAGGTCACACATCATTGCTAGAAACATGGACTCATGCTTTGTGAGGTCAAGTCCCTGCAAGCTGGGCAGAGATGCAGGAAGAGAGCAATAGAGAGAAAGGTGACTTTCTGCTGACATTTTAAAAAGCCGAGATTCTTCTATACACGTTATTGTTCCCCAGGGTTCACTCCTTGGTGTTTTTAAAACACTCTCCTTAGGAGAGCTCGTCCATTCAGGTGGTTTCAACAGTTACTTGTACACTGGTGACTCCCAAACCTGTATCTTTAGGCCATAATTCTGTCCGGAATGCTAAGCTCAAATTTACTTCTACTCATTTACATTTCCCCTTGGGTATCCCAGTGTACCTCAAACTCAAAATGCCCTAAAATTAAACCAGTTCTCTCTTCATCTAGGTACACTACAGTAGCTTTGAGGCACTCACTCTAAAGCCACCACCAGTCACCTAAGCCAGAACCTGTTCTTGACAGTTTTCTCTGTCCCTCCACATATTGTCTCCAAGACTGGTTGGTTTCATCCCCTACCTCTAAATTGTCCCTTCTCTTCCTTCTTTCTTGTGCCTCTTTTCTTCAAATGTTTGCCAATTCTCACCAACATGACTGACATAGCTCTCTAGCTGGTCTCCTTGGCTTCCTGTTCTGACCCCTATGAAGTCTACACCCTACACAATCACCAAAAGATCTTCTAAAAATCAAAGGAGGGCGAGTCTTAAGAGAGAGTACACTGGAGCTGTACTAAAAGCCTGGCAGCAATATAACAGGACACTTGTTTATGTTACAATTTCACTTAGAGTGGCTACTAAAGTAGATATAAATAAACTAGGAAACACAGGTTTCCTTTGATGTGACAGAAAGAGATACTGTCAAGAACTGTGAGGGACCTGACATGTTACCCTACCTGCAAACTCACAAGTCAGCCTACCATATACCACAGACACTGGCAAAAGACACAAGACTCCTGGGTCAGAGACAGAGGAGTTTATTATTCATTGCACAGCAAACAGCATGAATATCACATTTGAGTCAATTTTCTTCTTCCCAAGTCCCACAGAGGTGACACAAAGGAGCCCAGGTGAGTGCCACATATAGAATCCCTGGCACTTAGGGACTCCAAATATTTTATAATGGGCTATAAGCAGATCTGCCCTTTGCCTTGAAGGGAGAGATGATTTTCTCTTATGCTGGACAGTAAGCAAATCTGCCCTGTGATCCAGAGGGAGACATTATCTTCCAAGACTGGTCATTTTTTAAGCATCCTTGAAAAGATATTATACAACAAAATGGTAGTTATTGTTCTGAAAGACCCAGGGAGAAATAGATAGGCTTTGAAATCAAATTAGCCTTTGGCATTAACTATTTGTGAGATTTTCACCTTTCTATGACAGAGTTTCCTGACCAGAAATTGAGGTCAGCACTCATCCCTAGCTCACAGTCATTTTACAATATCAAATAAAAACATTTGTATAAATGAGTTTTATAAACAATATAGCACTATGCAAATACAGGTATTATTTATGCTTCTTCAACAAACTTTGTTGTTTCTTATGGCAATAAAAGAGGAAAATAACTTAGAATTTTAGACTTTAAAAATACACATCAACTAATAAAACACTTATTAAATACCTTAGTAAAAGTTTGACTTGGGTGGTATAAAGTGAAGAATAAGACACATTCTTCAACCTCAAGAATTTCCCAGTCTAGGAAGGAAGCAAACAGAAAGGACACTGACCAAGATATGTTCAAGGGACAGAACAGAAACACAGAAGCACATAGTCATCATCGATTTATAGAGCTTGGAAGAATCGAAGTAAATCATTAAATCCAACCTCGTCATTTGCCACCAAGAAAACTGGTGGTCAAAATATTCGGTATTTCAAGTGCTGACAACAATCTGTGGAGGGTAAAAACTAGAACTGATTGTTTTTTACTTTTAGTTTGATAAAAAGCCTTGACAGAAATTTCTTGTTCCTGGATAGTTTTGCAAGATCGACAGGGGGAGTTTGGTACACATTTTTCTCTCCCCTATAGTCTGACTTCAATTCCTTGCCATTTTACCTCTTTCTTTCCCAAGAGTTACAATAAATATGTCCTTTGTCTAACTTCTTACCTCTCTCAGAGGGCAAAAATGTCCTCTTTTCGTTGTACAGAAATACCATTTAGAACAAACTTCCCTTCTGACCTCTATTTTCTCCCTTGCTTTCACTCCATCTGGCTCCCTCCCCAGTACCCCTTCCCCCTCATATCTTATTAAATGCTAACCCTGCCATCTTCTCAATCCTTGACTGCCAGTTACTCATTCTGCCTTCTTTCCTCAGTTCACTCCAGTCTGCCATGCCATCTGCCCAGTGAACCTGAAGCAGATTTCACAAAATGCAGAGCTACAAAACCTTTAAGTTCACCTTAAAGACAGGATGTCATCAGCTGCAAGGAAAAGACTGTAGGAAAGGAAAGCCACCACTTACCCAATTTTTCTAGTTGTGTAACAGGGAATCTGCTTGAAGGTAAAATTCAACAATATGCAGTCAGTTTCATTTTAATTCCATTTATTGATTTTGAAAATCTTTCAGTACTCTACAGTACCAGAATTTTTTCACTAATTTTATATTCAGGATTGAGGTGGGGGCAAAGAATAAATATGCCTTTTTTCAATAAGTCCCACAGTAGCAGTCACTCAATAATCTTAGCTCTGAATTATGTAAGTCTGAGTGTTGCTGGACAATACAAGGAAAAATCAGGTCCATTCAATGGAAAGTCTGTCTTCAGAATCATTAAAGAGTCCCTAAAATATGTATTATACTTCAGAGTGAAGACATCATATTCAGGGAGTTTGAGAAAGTCTTTAAGTATATGGGAATGCTAATATATATATAGTTATATTGCAATATTTTTTTAAATGCAGAGCAAAAATATTCAACTTTAAGTTTTTGTAATCTAATAAATTGACCTTTCTTAGGTTTCATTAAACACATGGATTTTCTTAATAATCAAATATAGACAAAGTTTTAATTTGGGAAATCTTCTATGGCAAGAAGCATTTAAAAGCATTTACTTAGTCTAAAATGACTAAAATAAAAATCAATAAAGATTTGAATGCATATTATCTGTACTAAATTGCATTTAGTATTAGAATAGTAAGAATTTTAAATATCATTGAAGCCAAGCACAATAATATCACAGTCAATAGTGTTTCTGAAAGTAAAAGAAAAAGCAAATCCAGTTCATGATAAATTATGAAAATGGTAATTATGTAGATAAGAATAAATGGCTTTAAACTCCCTAATGAATGAGTCAAGTTACTGACAAGAGCAATCAAAATATATTCCATATGTGATTAACAACACTTAAATTTGACACTGAAAAATATTATTTAATTTATACTAATGCAACAGTAAAATCAAAAGCATATGTAGCCTCTAAACTCATTACAATAAATTGTGGAAAGAATGGAAATTTCAGTCAGCATACTTATTTTTTTCCTTGACCTTTTGCTTAGAATGTATTTTTAAATTCAGGTTACAGAGGGAAAGTTTAGGTCAGAATAAATGGCATGTCTCTCTCTCTCTCTCTCTCTCTCTCTCTCTCACACACACACACACACACACACACACACACACACACACACGCCATTAGAATAAATGACAGTTCTTCAAAGAATACTTCCTCACACACTGAAGACACATACAAAAAACACATCCTATCAACATGTAACTAACTATTCTATAGAGTAGAAACTTAAATACTTAGAAGAAAAAAAATGAGTAAGATTTAATAGCATGACTATTACAAACTATATTAATCATACAACTTGGAAGAAAACAAATTGCTTCACTCCCTCCGACTGACATGTCTAAATCTAATCTTAGTTTATAATTAATATACCAGAAAAAGGAAACATAAGAACTTCCAGAGCACTGATAAAACTGATGACAAAATAGTTTACCCAGCAAACTGAGCTTATGACATGAACCCCAAGTAGTAGAATGGAGACACACACCTGAGCTACGATGCCTTCTGACATTAGCAAAACTGGTTTATGGGGATAAAATGAAGATAAGCGCAAACTTCCTAAATCATAAGGGATCGTCTTCAATTCTAGAGAAACCACTTTTTTCGAAGTTATTCAAGATTAGCAGGGCTAAATTTTAAAAAAGAAGAGATATTCACTTTAAAGTTGTAAGCCTGATAAACACACAAGAAAACCTCCATTTTATTTCAAGTTCATCTTCCCACCTACTCATAATAGCTACTCAAGTAGAACGAAATTCCAGACATTATGCCCAAAATTTTGACATCTAAGCCCTAAAAGGAAAGTTACTGTTGAAATGCCAAGAATGATTTGGAGAGCTAAAATTAACCTTGTATTCTAGAATAGATCTATGTACAATACAATGCCTTAGTTATAAAATAAACTTACTTTTCTTCAAACTGTAGAAAGCAAGCCAAACCTGCATTAATGTATATAGAAGAGGCAATTTCCAATGAATGCTTTGGGGGGAATATATTCTTTAAATAGAAGACTAAAAAACTAAGCAAAACACAAACTCTGTGTTCAGATGAAAGTCTATGAGAAAGGAGTTATAGTCTGCAGCCAGGCTTAAGCTGCTTACTTCAGGGAGAAACCCATCAAAGGGGTAAAGGTTGGAGGCAGAAGCACTGAAAGGCATCAAAATTGATGAGCTCAAAAACTGTTTTGAGCAGTGGAAAAAGTGTCTCGATAGGTATACTGCATCCAACAGAGAGGTGACTGACGTTTAAACATGTAAGAATAAATACACAATTTTTGTAAATAAAATTTTTGGGTCCCCTTCATACCTTGTTCTGAAATATAAAATAAAATTCGTTGGTAAAAATGCTCTCTAAAGCTTTGCAACTCAAACTGTAGTCCATGGGGAAACTGCATAAGATTCACCTGGAAGCCTGTTACAAATGCAGAATCTTGGGCCCTATTCCAGAACCTGCATCTTAGCAAAATTTCCCCAGGTGATGTGTGTGTGCACAGAAGTTTAAGAGGCACTAATCTAAGGAATAAGGCATTATGGAATTAAAGGGCCCTTTCCAAATATTTGGCATAAATTTAAATGTCTGCACTCCCAGTGCAATTCTTTTTTTTTTTTTTTTTTTTTTTTTTTGAGTTGGAGTCTCCCTCTGTCACCCAGACTGGAGTGCGGTGGCCGCTCCTGGCCACCACAGCCTCAACCTGCTGGGCTCCGGCAATCCTTCCGCCTCAGCCTTCCAAGTAGCTGGAACTATAGGCGCGCGCTACCACGCCCGGCTAATTTTTTATTTATTGTAGAGATGAGGTCTTGCCAGGTTGCCCAGGGGGATCTCGAACCCACAGGCTCAGGCAATTCACTCACCTCAGCCTCCCAGGGCGCGGGATTACAGGCTGAGCCACCGAGCCCAGCTCCAGTGCAATTCTTAAAGCCTCCGAAATACCATACACTTCAAGACAAGTTCAGCAACAACCACACACCGAATCAGTAAGAAGAAATGAAACAAAATACAGGGGTCATATTGAGTCACTCATCATTAAGTTTCTTCAGGTGAGCCCTCTGCCACCAGCCATCCTGGCTCCAGACGCCAGTGGGGTTGAAGGACTGTGGCTAGCAATGACAGAAGGGTCCTCACTAGCTGTCCTCACACACCCCTCCGTCAACAGTGACACACTCAGGGTCCTTAGCCTGCATATGGCCTGCATATACATACGTCTGTGGACACACATAGTATTTCAAATTTGAATTAACTGCCGTCATTTACAAATCTGGAATGTTTGCATGAACAAAATCTGCACATCTAAGCACTCTTTCACACATCAAAAAATCCAGCAACAGCAGACTCACATTCCAGCATGGCAACCACATGTTGGAGCCCAGGCTCGGCTGTCCCACTTAGACGTCCACCAGAATCCTCACCACTCCCTATGGTCTCCCCAGCGCTGTGCCAAGGCTGAGTGTCAGTCACCATTGGTCGTCTTTCACTTGGTCTGCTTCACTCACCCACATCCCCAGCCTGACCCCTATGGGCATTTGAATTTGTGACCCCTTCCAGAGACTCAAGAGTATATCATGCCACTGATCTCGAGTCACTCTATATGTGTAATTTGGGGAAAAGAGCTGCTGTTGGTGTGACCTTTTGTTTGAGGATAGACCTCATGAGCTAGGGTCATACTCATACTTCACCTCAACATACTACAATATTTTTCTTCACAATCCATTCCAACTCAGACATTTTAGGTATTTGAATTATTTATTTTCAGACCTATACTTATTTTTTTTTTTGAGTTGGAGTCTCACTCTGTCGCCCAGACTGGAGTGCAGTGGCATGCTTCCGGCCACCACAGCCTCGACCTGCTGGGTTCCGGCGATCCTTCCGCCTCAGCCTTCTAAGGAGCTGGAACTACAGGTGCGCGCTACCATGCCCGGCTAAATTTTTGATTTATTGTAGAGATAAGGTTCGCCTGCCCAGGCGGGTCTTGAACCTGCAGGATCAGGCAATCCACTCACCTCAGCCTCCCAAGGCGCGGGATTACAGGCTGAGCCACCGAGCCCGGCTATCAGACCTATACTTAACAGTTATAAATAAGAATTACTAGCAAGAGAAGATATTGCACAACACAGGGGGGTACCTCCCCAAAAAAAGGAATTATTTTTGGAGGGTGGGCCCCTTGTAGTACAGTCTTTCCCCATCAACAGCAGTGTACAAGCTAGTGCTGTTGTGAGAGGCTGCATCGGGATTCAGTGAATTTTTTTTTTAGATTCTTTCAGTGACTTTGCCCATTTCATGATTGGTGATTTACTTGAACAACCTGCCCACACTGCACAGAGTGTTCAGTAGTTTTTGACCAAAAACAGCATGACCCCTGTGCCCTGCCCTCCCTACTCACCCAATCTCGCCCTGAGCAACTTTTTTTGTTTGTTTCCCTGAATGAAAAAAGTCCTCAAAGGGAAATGTTTTGCCCATGTGGAAAGATGAAACAAAAAATGGCAGAAGCACTAAAAGGCAGCAAAACTGATGAGTTCAGAAACTTTTTTGAGCCATAGAAAAAGTGTCTCAATAGGTGTATTGCATCAAATGGGGTGACTTAAGTTTAAACATGTAAGAATAAATACATGACTTTTAATAAATAAATTATGGGATTTGGGGGGGCCCTTCATACATTGTTGAACCATTCCTTCAGACTTACCTCAACATTTCAAGTAATATACTGAAATGGTAAATGCCATGAGGGCAGGTGTTTGTCTTTTTTGTTTACTAAGATACCCCAAGAACCTGGAGAGTACTTACTACAGAATAAATGTTTGTGTCTTCCCAAAATTCACATGCTGAAGCCTCAATCTCCAATACTTGAAGGTGGAGCCTTTGGGAAGTAATCAGTCTTCAGAGCAAAGCCCTCATGAATGGGATTAGAATCTCCTTTGAATGGGATTAGACTCTCATAAGGAGAGACGGGGGTGGGGGGGTGACTTATCCCACCTTCCCACCTCCAACCCTCCCGTCTCTCTGCCAGGTGAGTATCTACTGAGAAGGCAGCTGTCTACAAGCCAGGAAGATGGTGTTCACCAGAAATACATGCTGGTGCCTTGATCTTGGACTTCCCAACCTCCAGAACTGTGAGAAATAACTGTTAATTTTTTAAGTCACCCATTCTAGAGTATTTGTGTTGTAGCACCCCAAAGTAACTAAGACTGCCTGATAAATACTTACAGAATAAGTGAATGGACTTTCCCAAGAATTACAAATTCTCAAAATCCATACACAGATTTTGAATGAATGTACTTCATTATCTTATACTATATGAAGATCATTCATTTGCTAGCCTAGTTTTACTTGGGTGGATCAAACTAACTTTATTTCAGTGACTATGAAAACCAGCTGTAGCTCAAAGACATAGAACTCTAACAAGCCTGAGATCCATGGTCTATCACAACTTGTTTTGCAACAAAACAGCAACATTCTAACTAAGCAAGACTACTAAACTAAACTTCAAGATTTAGTCTGATTCCATTTTATGTCCCTAGGACTAGAGTCTTTAGTCATCACCATAATCATCATTATCATCATCATCTTCATCATCATCATCACCAACTCCATCTTACAAAGCTGGAGAACTCTTATAGCTTACACATTTTTGAAAAGCATAGGCCATTGCCTTACTAGACTCTGATGTGGCCATGTGATCTTTGAGCTATGGCCATCACCATGTTTCCTGGCTTTGGCCCCCTTCCCTACCTTGGGGAAATGAATCTCCTCTCTCTCTCTCTCTCTCTCTCTCTCTCTCTCTCTCTCTCTCTTTCTCTCTCTCTTTCTCTCTCTCTCTCTCTCTCTCTCTTTCTCTCTCTAATTTACTTTTTAAATAATCTATATTTTCCAATCTAAAAAAAGAGAAGAAAAGCATTTTAGGGGCATTTACAGATATACCAGAAACTACAGACTAAATTTTCCTTAACTTCCTAACCAAAAGATAAGCTCCTTAAGGTTGGAGTATGTCATGCTATATTATTGCACTTCCATGCCATGATACTTAGTGGGTCTGGACACATAAAACATACATTTTTAATTGTCTTGAAAATTCCATGGAAGAAATATGTTGGTGATAAACTGAGGTACAGAGAATTATAGTTATTTTCTTGTGGCCACAAAGTTATTTATTGTTAGAGCCATAAAGCATCACCTGAGCTCGCGCCACTACACCACATTGGTTTTATAATAGTCAATTTCTAATTTTATCTGCTAACCAAAATAGCCAGCTAATGAATATTAACCACTCGAAAAATAATTCAAGGAGCAAATACATATTCAAGCTGGGCGCTGTGGCTCACACCTGTAATCCTAGGACTTTAGGAGGCAGAGGCAAGAGGATTGCCTGAGCCCAGGGGTTCAAGACCAGCCTGGGCCACTTGGCAAGATCTCATCTCTACAATAAATTTTTAAAAATTAGCCATACATGGTGGCAAGGCATCTGTGGTTCCAGCTACTTGGAAGGCTGAGGTGGAAGGATTGCCCAAGCCCAGCAGGTGGAGTCTGCGGTGGCTGTGAGTGTGCCACCGCACTCCAGCCTGGGTGACAGACTGAGACTCCAACGCAAAAAAAGATAGATAGATAGATAGATAGATAGATAGATAGATAGATAGATAGATCTTCAAATAGAAAAGTCTAAATTTTGACTCAATTTTGAATGTATATGCATAAACATACCAATCATCAGTCTAAGAGGGGTTTGCCATAATGTTAAATGAGTAGATTAACAGAAAACAACTGTCATATCATATTCCAAAAACTAAACCTAAAAAAGAATTAGGTTAGAAATCTTCCTTGAACTTAAAGCTTCCCAAAATGGAGCCAGTTTTGTGAAGTATGAGATTTCAATGCCTCTCCACTCTCCCCGTGGCCTTTGGATTGCCTCGCTGAAATGGGGGTCATTTACCTCCTTTCTCCTTCTGCACTGAACTCAATTCAACTCAACTTTCTGAAGAAAATACAAAGAAAAGCAGGGCCAGGTAACTGTCATTGATTTGTCTGATAGCCATTTCTAAGAAGAAATTTTCTAAATAGTCCTGCATCAACAAATTTGAGTATGCCATTCACCCTATGCCTACAACAAGGAAAAACTAAACTAAGAATAAAATGGTAACAATAACCAGGCTATTTTACCTTAAATAAAATAGAGCTGGGTGGTGCCCCTGTGAATTTTGAACTATCCATAAGTTAATACAGATTTTTTTTAATGTGCCTATGTTGTTTTTCTCAAATAATATGAATGGCCATTTCTGAATCCATGACTGATCTTAGCAGTCACAAATTCACCCCATCAATATTTAAGGCTCTATTGTTTCAGGGCCCAGCAAGGTCTGTTCTCTCAAAGAAAATATTTTAACAATGTCTTTGTGTTTGATCACTAGGTCGAAGATTCCTGTGATCACGTGACAACACAAAGAGTACCTGGTCCACTACCAGGAGGAGTGAGACCAGTTGGAAGCCCAAACGTTACCTGCATGCAGCCTACTTATGTAGTTAATCCTCACTTGTACGCCACGTCTACAATAAAATTAAAAAAAAAAAAAAAAAAGATTCCGATCACAAAACATTTTTTTTTTAATTGCCTGTCTTTGCTTACTCAAACCCACAAATGTGAAGACTATGAAGCCAGGGAAAAAGCAAACTGGAAAAAATAACATACCTTGCTTTCCTGCCACGGATGTTCTTTCTTTATAATCCAGCAGGCATATGATGGATGTTAAGAAATGAGAATATTAGAAAAGAACAAGCACGTTTCCTTCTTCAATGTTTAAGTATGATTCTCATTGGAATCTCCAAGAAGGATGTTTTTAAAAGAAAAGGAAAAAACTTAGCCCTAAAGCAAATAAAACCACAGCAGAGTTTTCAGATACAGACAAAAATTTTGAATGATTGGTTTTATGCACCAAAAGAATCTGTCACCTCATAGCCCAGGCCACTCTGATTTGAAAACTTTAATTCCCAAGGACAAACACACCTTTCCAAAAATCTTCTCTTCTCGTGCTGACTATAATTTATTTCCATAGATTTGTTTATAAAGAACTGCATAAGCCACCAAAGAAAGCCAAAGTGTTGTTCTGTATTGTTAAACTCAACAGAAAGCCCCATATGCAGCGACAGGCAGCCATAGGCAATTAACACTGCAAATTGAAAGGTTTAGAATCTTTGCATGACCTTTAAAGGGCAACACAGTTGTCCATTCACCTGCATGCAATTATACAGCGACTAGTTCATAGCAGCTAAAGAAAACCCATAAAAATATAAAAATGGTTAGTAAAACAAACCTTGCATTCATCAAAAGCTACTTTCAACTTTCCCAGGCTTTATGTGGAGAGTTAGCTTACCCCATGCAAGGAAATGTGTTTGGTTGGTTGTCTTCATTTTATCAAAGTATCGAATTTTCAGCCTATCACCATAATTGCTGGAATGCAACATTATCACATGATTGAATCTTTCTGCAAGTAGTTTCCAAAATCTATCGTATAGAGCCACAATATAAAGGAAGCAATATAAATATAAATTTAATTGAATGACTACATTTGTGCTATTGCCTGGGAAAGAGGAGTTGTACCTTTACTAACTAGCCATTCAGGGGAAATCATAAAACAATCACAGCTACCCTGAAGTAACTTAGGAGATTGAAGGAAGTGATTAAAAGAGCTTTATTGAATATAAACCTATAAGCTCTGATTCCTTAGTTATAAATCTCATACCTCATATGGACCACTATGAACAAACAGAATATTCTCCTTGTAGCTTATATATTTAATTTTCATCTGATTGCCAAGTAAACTAGAAATCTTATATTTTCTGATGGCAATACCAATCAATTGCCTATTCCACCGACTAGCTTGCCTATCATTACAACACGGATAAAATCCAACATATCCATATGATACACACATTAAAAGTAGGTGGGTTTTAGAAATCTAACATATATTTAGAGTATAAAATTGATATATTTCTGGAAATTTTGTAGATACCATTTGTAAACCAGAATATTATGCTCCATCGTGATACAAGGCCTGTGTTTTGACTGTGTGGGTGCATATTTAATAAAGACAGCATACAGATATATTCAGTATTTAAAATGTGTCAAAATTCCCAATTGTAGTGTCAGTAAACACACTCCAAAGGGTCCCTCCAGAGAGGGAATAAAGTGATTTCTTTTGCATTTGTTACCTAGCAAATGAAAATGTGTCCAAAAGAAAACTGAAGAGAAAAATATAATATATGCAACAGCGGCTCAAACAGTAAAATTCAATTATAAATGACCTTGTTAAACTACGGATATAGTTGTATATCAGGTACAATCATGTAAAATAGTGAAAAAAACTATCTACCTAAAAATGTAGACTTTTTTACAAAGTTGGTCTTATCCCCCGTAACACAAAATCAGTATTTTACATGAGTATCATTTAAAACATATGAATGTATGCATGGACATATATATGTATAGATACAGAGATTTATAGATAGATATTGCAGAAAAATACTACTTTCACATTCCAGTGAGCATTCTAACCATTCTACTTAAAATTTCTGTAAGAATAAGACGAGAAGAGTTCGTTTTCTTTCATTGACAAGGACACTGAATCACCACCCTGAATGAATGAAATCAAACCTTCCCAAAATTACCCAATAAGCCAGTGGCCAATGACAACTAAAAAAACAGAAACTAACTTCTAGGTCTCAGTTTGCTAGGCTCACCTGTCTGTCTCCTGTTTCAGACTGTGCTCCAAACCTAAAGTAAAACTCTTGTTCTGCAAAAACTAATGCTAACTCAATGTGGAAATATTTCTTCTCTTTTAAGAGAGTAATTAGATAGCTCAGTGTGCTCAAAGTAGTTCAAAATAAAGTTAACCAACGAATTTTCCAACAAACTGGTCAAATTCACCATACTGCATGGCATTTCAAAATCAGCGGTCTAAAAGCACGGTGTATCATGTGAAATACTAAACAAACACATGACTAGATTGGAGGTTGATTCCAGCTGGCTTGGCCTTGGTGTCTAGCAGCAGTCTGTGCTAATGCATTTCTTCTCCTTGTTTTGATGGAACTCTACTAATAGCAAGTTGATGAATTGCATCCGTAAATGTCAGGCATAGATCAAAGAGGACTATGCTGGATGCTTATTTCACTTCAACTTGAGATTTTTTTTTTAACCAGGAAAATGAAACTGCACTGTCCAGGAAAGTTCCTTCCTTTTACTTGAATCCTCAATGAACAAAACAGCTGCAGAATAATGTGACTTAATGAGGCATCCCTAATAAAATACTGCTGAAGTAAAATGCAGGGGGCACTGAACTGTTTGCACTCAGGTTGCTTCATCTTTTCAAATATATTAGAACTAACTGATGACACTTGGGACCATTCCTCATCCAGGACATGCACTAGAGAGTTCATCAGGAAATGTTCATCAGTTTGCATCTGCAGCTGAACTTGTGTACAACCTGACAGTACCTTTTCCTAGGAACCAAGGTAAGAAATGCCTGTGAAATACAAAGGCTGACACATCTTACCCTTTCTGTATGGGGTAATCCATCATCTGCAGTTAATAATAAATCAACCCTAAAATGTACATTTTAATACCAAAATACATTTTTAAATCATCAACCAAATACTATACTAAGGATCCTGGACCCAGGACTACATTTTCCGATATGATATAAAATAATTTTTATAAGATTTTCTGTCATCCCTTAAATTTCATCATTTTATACATTTTTTTTAAAAAGGAAAAGTGGCCATGTCTAAAAACAGATATTTCTACAGCCATGCCATCACATTTTAAAACTTGGTGGTTAGTAAATACTATATTGCAGTCTCTAAGCAATATGCATTTATTCTGATACAGATCCATGGTAATCTCAATGAATCATCATTCCCCAATTTGTCATTGTTTAAATAGCTAATATTGTAACAATCCAAACACCACACATACTCAGAGACCCTCATTCCCCTCCAGCATAACTTGTAGCATCACATAGGTGTTTGCTTTAATGTCAAGATTTTGGGGTTCTTTCGTAAGAGACACATATCATAGTACTACACATAAATATAAATTCGAGCATCCTGAACTACTAAATGTTTTAAAAGCAAGAAAAGAGTCAAGATTTCAATCCCAAAAAATGACTAATTTGAATGAAGCAATGCACTAAAACTGTGTTTGCCTCCTGAAAGATTCCCGGTGCCTAAGTATTCAGTTGGTAGGGACAATGCCACCACAGTCTTATCTGCTATCTATATATAATACAACCCAATTGTTTTCCATAAAATTAGGAAAATGAAAATAAAATAAGCTTCAGCGTGGTTGCTGATGGCCTTCAAGGGGTTACTGGTGGCTTTAAAAATTAGGATTCTGAAAAGGTCAGTCCAAACTATTGACTCAGGATGAGATCCAGAACAGAACACAGTAGTGAAAGGAACACATAAACATGTCTGATCTTTTATGTAAAATATAGGACGCTAGGTGCCAATTTTGCAATTGCCAATGATTCACCAGTCTGAGAGTCCTGTGCAAATATGGGAAGGCTGGAGTAAATAAAAACAATCTTACTGCTCTGGTACCTTTGGAGGTGTTTTTAATCTCCTTTGCTCGTTATTTTGGTTTAGCACTTTGCACAGAAATCTGAAATTAATTACTCCTTTATCTTAACTTATATTGCCTAATAGAGCAGTTTTAGAGTGTAAATTGATAACAGTCTGAATGTTGATGTCTAAAACAATCTAGCTCAGAAGACAGAGACCAGATAATTATCATCCAGTCAATAGTCATTGAAATTCATCCCGTCCTGAGTGAAGGACCCTCGGATACTAAGTGCTCTGGGGGGCATTTCGGAGCAAAGACTGTATCCGGGTTTAGACTTTTTGGTGGGTCTCTCCTCCACACGAACACTTTTTAAAAAAAATTCAAGAGCGGATAATTTCACACTTACAAAACGAGGGTATTTTTCTTTTCTTATTGCCACAAGCCACACTCACCCGGCACAAGGTGGAGACAGGCTGGCCGCCGTAGGAACATAACCACACATTTGATTCGAAACGCTTCAGGGATTGTTTCACACTCGCTCGGGACGTGGAATACCGAGCCAGGGAGGCGCCGCGTCCACGCAGGGTTCAGCAAGCGCTCGGGGTCGGTCTTTTCAGGCGCAGACCGGAGAGCTCAGCCTGCAGCTCTGGCAGCAATGGGGCGACGGACCTTAAAGTTTCCTTGGCAGGAAATCGGTCGCTAAGGAAAACACCTCTTGTTGGGCGCCCGGCCTTTGGGAATAGAGGTGGGGAGGACGCGGCGCAGTTGGCCAGATAACCGTGCGAGATTGGGGCGACAGCTCTCCGGCAGGAAATGCAACACCGTTACTTTCCCGAAGCTATTCGTGTTCTGAGCCACGGTTAAGAAAGCATCCCTTCCTGAAGCCCCCTCGAGTAGCCTTTGCAAAAGCTGTGCTTCACTCCGTCCTAAAGCGGCCCTTCCCAAATCTAGATAAACCCTGAATCGACGAGACTCGGGAACTTATCCCCACGATTCTTTATGACAACAGTTAGAGCTGGAGACATCAACAGTCTCCCCGAAACGCCCACCCTCTGCAGACAGGCCTGAGAATCAACTAATCAGAAGTGGAGAGAAAGTAGGGATTTCGGAAAGGGAACGGGACACAGTCCACCCATCCCGCCCGGACCGCGACCCCCAACTCCTTTCCGAGGAGTCCAACACGGTTCCCAGCCAATATGGGTCCGGGGGAAAGGGGTGAGGAATCGAATTAAAACCCACTTGTATCCACAACCAGTCGCTTGCCGCGATAGAAGAAATAGGGCGAGGGTGGGGGCGCTCCCGGAGCCCCCTTCTGCGCGCCCTGCGCCCCGCGGTCCCCCCGCTCCGCCCCCACCCGCCCGCGCCGCTCGCCTGCCCCCCGGCGCCCTCCCAGTCCCCCGCAGTTTCGGACCCCCGAGGAAGGGACCGGGGAGACGCGCGCCTCCAGGGGCGTCTGGGCCCGCGGTGACCCCACGCCGGCCGGGGCCCCGGGCGCGGCTGGCACCTACCTGCAGCCCCGCTTCCCGGCGGCGGCAACACCTAGCGATGGTCCTGTGGCGTGTGAGGGCCGGCGCCAGGCTTATCGCTCTCTCATCGCTTCCCAGATGCCGGTCCGCCGTCACCCTCCAGGGGCATAGGGACCCCGCGCCTGGTGCGGTGCGCTCGCGGAGGGCGTGCGAGCGTGGCCCGGGGCGCGCGGGGGTGCGCGCGCGCGCGGATGTGTGCGGGTCCTCCTCCGAGGGCCGCGAGGGCTCGGGAAGCTCTGGGCAGCCGCGCCGGGGTCCCCCCTAGAGCCGGCGGGGGGTGGAGCGCGCGAGCCGGGTCCCCGGTCCCCCGTCTCCACTCCGCGGCGTCAAAGTCATCCAAAGAGGCGCGGACCGGGGGAAAGCCACAGTCCCGCAGCAGCCCGGGCCGCGCCCGCCGGTGCGCGCGGTGCGCTCGGCGGCCCCGAAGCGAGAATCCGGGCGGTCCTGCGGCAGTCACCGCGCTCCGTCCATCTCCGATCTGTGGACTGCCAGCGCCGAGTAGAGACTTTGCCCTGCGCCCGGCGTCGTCGCTGCCTGGCACACGCGCGCGCGCGCAGCCTCCCTCCTGCGCCCCCGCCTCCCGCGTGTTCCCCGGGGAAAGGCAATTGGACGCGCGGATTCACCTTCAGGAAGGCGGCTCGCCCGCGCTGCCCCAGCGCCCGGCGCCGCGGGTCCCGGTCTCCGCCAGGAGGGGCCGCAGGCGGCGCTGGGGCCGGGGGCCCGGTGGGGCGGGGGGTCTGCGCCCGGCGGAGGAGCTGCCCCCGCGAAACGCCGCGGTGCCCCCGTCCCCCTCCGCTCGCAGGCTGGTCCTCTCCGCCGCCCTCTCCCAGACTTTGCGCCGTCGGCTCGGGTCCACTTAGCAGCAAGTCCCGGCCCTTGGCAGCCCCGCGATCCCGCCTCCGAGTGCCGCGGGGAGACCCCCACGCAACCCACCCGCGGCACCCTAGGGGAAAGGAAACCCGCCACCGAGCCCCCCCTCCCCACGCCCCGTCACCGGGGCCCCGGCCCCATCATCACCGGGAAGGCGCGAGTGCCAAAAGCGAACGCAAGCGAGCAGGTGTCGCCTGTGTCACTTCGCCGAAAGCGGGAGGGGCGTAGGGAGGGAGCGGGGGAGGGGGGCCGAAGACCCGAATCCAGAGGGCGAGGGGAGAAGGAAGCCCTCGAGCAACCAAAGCCCACCCTCCCCCCTCTCCGCGCCCCGTCCCAGGCGCTGGGGCAGAAAGTCGCCCTAAGGGCAGGGCCCCCCAGCTCCACTCCAGAATCGGGTCCCCCAGCCTGGCTGTCCGGGGAGCAGGAAGGGACCGGCCCCCGGGACAGTGCGGAGACCACGCAGGGGGAGAGCAGTCCCGACACGCCGAGCTGAGCCGAGTCGGCGAGTGGGGCGTCGCGGCCCCGCGGCCCTTCCCTCCCTCCCCGCATTGGGCCCCGCCCGCCCCGGCGGCGGCCGAGCGAGGTCCTGCCGGGGAAGGGACCGACGAGGAGGAGGTGGCGGTCGGCGTAAAACCTGGCCTATGTCTCCCTCTAGAGGGAGATCCGGATCACTGCGCTTCGCGGGATGCCGCCAGGACTCCCACGTCGCCACAAAGAAAAAGAAAAACAATGCCGGGTTGCAGAGAATGGGGTGCGCGCTTTTACAAATTCCAACCTGTCGTGGATTTAGGGGGAGGAGGTGCACGGCTTTCTTAGGTATGCAAAGTCAGTGCTGAAGGAACTTCGTGATGTTTACGGCAGGTGAACAGCACCGTCGAGGAAGGGCATGGCCTTATATGTTTGGGATGTTGGTTCAAGCCATGTGCACGTGCGCCCCAGCGAAGAGTCTTCGAGACTCATCTTGAGGGTGTTTGGCCGTGAGCAAAACCTCCATCTGTTTTTTAAGACTATGCAAAAATGAGCACACAGGAAGTGTGGGTTCAGAAAACGAAAACCTGAAAGAAAAAGAGAGAGA
>CAUYQG010208229.1:0-57110 GCA_963574415.1 Tarsius wallacei
GGCTCAGGCAATCCACTCACCTCAGCCTACCAAGGCGTGGGATTACAGGCTGAGCCACCAAGCCCGGCTTATATTTCTTATGTAATGAAAAAATGTGTTAATGGTAACCTCCCTAAGAGAAAATAATTTTTATAGCAAGTCATATTATGAGAGAAACATTGTAATGATTATTAGGCTTTTGGGAAGTTGCACAGGGTTACTTGTGTTCCGTGCTTGTTCCTAGTACCCTCCTTCCTCAATCCACTCTACCTGGCAGGGGATGAACTGCAGAGCATATGGAGGTGTACCAGATAGACAGCCCCATCCTGTTAACAGAAACTGCAATCAAAGTTTATCTTTTTATTCTTCAAATTCACATTAATTTTTTATATTTTTAGTAATGCTTACTTCTAGCAGTAATATAAAAGAATAATTTAGTAAGATTTAAACTATAAAATAAAAATATACAGTTAACATATTTAAATTAAATAGAAATGCACAAAAATGTCAGCTACTCTGTCCCTCTTCTTCCACGCTGGACTCAGTGAAAAAGTTAAATGAAGAGCAAACATCCAGAAATATTTCTAACCGTATCAATTGTGTTTGAATAATATATCAGGTCATTTCACATGACTATTTCCTGGAAATACAAATAATTCTGTGAGAAAAATAATTTTGTGTTTATGATTCATATCTCAAGAATATAACCTAGTTAATTATGCTTGCCTACTATCAATGATATTAGCATATTTACTAGACAGATTGCTTATGAGTAAAAGTATTTGATAGCTTTATTATCTGCCCCAGATATTAGGATCAAATTCACACTCAACAACACACAGTTTGAGCTCAGAGTCTTTATTATAATTGGAAAATACATGGCCTGCTTGCCAAAAACTAAGAAGCCTCTGACTATGCAATGTAATTTAATGAGTATTTAATCCCAGGTCTTACTATGGAAGAGCATCAAATCCCTTCATTAGTATAAATTTATTGTGAGCTGGAGTCTTAGTTTTCTTATCCATATGTTCCCTATTCTTGCACAGTACTTGCCATGTAACATTTATCCTATGCATATTTATTGATAAACTTCTCCTTAGGTGGTTTTAATGTGCATATGCATTTCAACTAGACTTAGTCACTGTTGGCTAGATGGGTAAAGCTTGAACACTAACATGCCCTCCCTAGCTAAGGATACTGGAAAAGATGGTAGTCAATTGTTCATGAAAGTTAGAAAAGAGAGAGATATATACTAAGAAATTTTCTAGGATATTGTATATTGAGAAGCAAGGAGTGAGATTAAAACAAAACAGGAAGGACTGAGAACAAAATAAGTAGCTTTGATGCCACAGGATACAAGTTTCCTCTATTGAAGATGGAGAAAGAAAATTAAATTGTGCTATGGCCTGAATTGTGTCTGCCCAGAATTCATGTGCTGAATCTTGTTCCTCCAATGTGACTGTATTTGAAGATAGTAGTGAAGTCATAGGATAGGCCTCTGTTCTTATAGGGTTGGTGTCCTTAAAAGACAAGACACTAGAAAGCATGTCTCGCGGTCGACCATGTGAGGACACAGCAAGCAGCCAGCCATCTGCAAGCTAGCAAGTGGGCTCTCACCAGAATCCAGCCCTGCTGGCATCCTGCAATCAGACTTCCAGCCTCCAGAACTGTCAGAAAATAAATTTCTGTTAAGTCACCCAGTTATGATATTTTTATGGCAGCCTGAGCTAAGACAAAGTGTGAAACAAAGAAAAAGGAATTTAAAATTAAATGTACCAGATTACATACATATATTTACCTCAAAGTTCTTTCAATAAAATGGATGCATTTGCAAAAAAAAAAAAAAAAAAAATAGAGGAGATATTAAAGCTGAATACAGAAAAGCACCAGTGCTGCCTACTTCTCAAGGGTTATACTCCAAAAGAGCAAGGGAATAAAACTCCAACACCAAGACATTGAGACAGCTGTGAGAAACGTCGAAGAGAAGTTTTGAACAAGTGTGTAGAGAGGACAGTGGGACAGAAAACAGCCATGCCCTACTGTGAGAGAATAAAACTAGGAAAGAACTTAGTTAGAATTTTTTCTCTTGCTTCCTCTACTCTGCATGGGATCAACAATATCAGCCTCCACACCAGCAGTGACACAATATTCTGGTGCAGGTTTTCTTTAGAATAAAATCAGTCACACAAAAGCCATGTGTAAATGAGGACCTAAGAAAAGCAGGTTCTGAAGGTCTAGCATGCTTTGAATAGGGACTGCCTCACTTGTCCTCTACACTCCTCTAAGCCTGGAGGACAAGAGCACCATGTGTCTCCTTTCATTTCTGCATCCCTTTGCTTAGTTAGGGAAGGCCTCCAGAGCAAAGGAGCTGTTAGGACATGACAGATCATAGTTTTCTGGTGCTGGTACTTTCTGTGCTTCACCCTTTTCATCCCACATTGTATTAGAGTTCAATCAGAGAGCATGTTATGGCACCAGAAAAATATTATAGGAGTGATGTGATGAACAATTGTGAGAAGAACTGGGGAAATTAAGGTCTGCAAGGAGGAACTGGAGAATCAATGAGTTACTGACTGGTCATGCTAAGTAGCAAAACACTGAAGCAGAACTACAAAGAGAGAAACTTATGAGAACTGTTATTCCTGAGGGTCCTCAGTCAAGTGTCCAGTGATTAACCCAGAGCTGTTGTTGCTCAGCAAGACTAGCATTTTGAAAGAAGGCCTGAGTACATAACTAAGATCTGAAAAGAGCAAGGGTAAGTTGAATTTTGTGATTACCCCATGTCTGTCTCTCATTGCATCTCACTAAAATGGCCTGCAGAGAGTAAAGGTTGGTCTTTAACTTGCATACATTTTTCTTTTGACCAACTTCAACCTAGATCCACAGACAACAGGGTATTCTGGATAATTGAGATTTGAATTAAACTAACTAATAGAGGGTAAACCACCATGTCACACTTTGAACTAGTTGGAAGTGACACCACTTAGAAACTGGTCTTGTACTTTGTGAATTTTCTGACTCAGTAGTAGACAACTACTTAACAACAAGTGTGGGGAAATATCTCATAAGTCAAAAGAGCTAGGAATTTGAGGAGGACAAACAGTTCAAATGAGAGATAACAAATTGTATGATTTATTTCATTATAAGTATGCTTATTTGATTGGAGGGGCCAAGGATTTCAAAATAAACCTAGTAGTCATACAAAAAGGGATTAGAAAGATATGCAATATAAAATAAAAGAAATATGCCATATAGAGAAAAGAAATATGCAATGTATAGAAAAGAAAAGCATAAAATAAACAAAATAGTAAACTGAAAAATGCAATAGTTATATCAAATAACATATTTGTTGTAATAAAGTATAGAAAAGTTGCTGCTGACAGATAATTGTGTGTATTAAAAAGGAAATTGAAATGAAGCATTGTTGAAGAGTATATTTGCTGCATCAGAGCTATATAATGTGTTCTAGTGTAATGAGGATAATCTAGAAAAATGTGTCAGCCATCTCAGACTTCATATTTCTTTCTCTTATTGTACATATTTATGGGATACAGCATGATATTTCAGTACATGTACACGATGTATAATGATCAAATCAGGGTAATTAACATATTCATTACCTCAAACATTTATTCTTTCTTTGTGTTGGGAACATTCAAAATCCTCTCTTTTAGCTTTTTGAAATTTACAGTATATTGTGATTAACTATATTCACCCTGCAGTGCTACTGAACACCAAACAGCCATTCTTTTTATCTAGTTGTAATTTTATATCCATTAACAAACTTCTCCCCATCCTGCCCTCTTCCTATCATTCCTGGCCTTTAATACCTACAATCCAACCCTCTACTTTCATGAGCTCAACATTTTTTTTAAGTTCCCACATATGAATGAGAACATGACGTATTGATCTTTCTGTGTCTTACTTATTTTGCTCAATATAATGCCTTCCAGGCTCATCATGTTATCCCAAATAACATAATTACATTCTTTTTCAAGGCTGAATAGTATTACCTAGTGTATATCATGATTTCTTTATTTATCTGTTGATGGGCATTTAGGTTGCTTTCATATATCTTAGCTGCCTTGTATAGTGCAACAATAAATATTAAGGTTTGAGGATCCCTTTGATATAGTGATTTCCCTTTCTTTGGATAAATACCCAGTAGTGAAATTACTATATCATGTGGTACTTCTATTTTTAGTTTCTGAGAAATATCTACAGTATTCCACAATGGTTGTACTAATTTACATGCTCACCAACAAGGTGTAAGAGTTTCTTCTTTTGCTCATTCTCACCAGAATTTGTTATTTTTTTATCTTTTTGATAATAGCTTTTCTGATTGGGGAGAAATAGTATCTCCTTATGGTTTTGATTTGTATTTCCCTGATGACTAGTGTGCTGAAATGTTTAAAAAATATTTGTTTGCCATTTATATGTCTTAATTTAAGAAATGCCTATTCAGATTCTTTGTTAATATTTTAAAGGAATTGTTATTATTATTTTTGCTGTTGAATTGTTTAAATTTCTTGTATATTTTAAATATTAGTGCCTTCTTTGGACAAATAGTTTACAAATATTTTCTCCCATTCTACATCTTGTCTCTTTGTTCTGTTAATTGCTTCTTTGCTGAAAAGAAGATTTTAGTTTAACATAGTTCCATTTGTCTGTTTTGTCCATAAGTTGTTGTTGTTGTTGTTATTATTGGAGTCCACTCTGTTGCCCAGGCTGAAGTGCAGTGGCATGCTCATGGCCACCGCAGCCTTGCTCTCTGGGCTCAGGTGATCCTCCTGCCTTAGCCTTCCAAGTAGCTGGAACTACAGGCACGTGCCACCACGACCGGCTAGTTTTTTGATTTATTATGGAGATGAGGTCTCACCAAGTTGCCTGGACTGGTCTCAAACTCATGGGCTCAGGCACTCCTCTCACCTTGGCCTCCCAAAGTGCTGGGAGTCTATAATTTTGAAGTCAGATTTTACTTTTCACTTATATCTCTCCGTTACCCATGTTCTTATAAATTATCAGCAGATTTGATTTCTGATTTTTGAGTCTGATTTATCAGTCAAGTACTGTATACCTTATAAGCCTTTTATTATTCTTTGATTTTAAAATACACATATAAGCTGAGTGTGGTGGCTTATGCTTATAATTTTAGCACTCTGGGAGGCTGAGGCAAGAAGACTGCTTGAGCTCAAAAATTCAAGACCAGTCTAGGCAACATAGAGAGAACTTGTCTCCACAAAAAGCTAAAAAAAAAAAAATTAGCCAGATGTGGTGGTGCACACCTAAAGTCCCAGCTACTCCAGAGGCTGAGGTGGAAGAATCTTCTGAGTTCAGGAGTTTGAGACTGTGGTAAGCTGTGATTGTGGCACTGCACTCCAGCCTGGGTGACAGAGTGAGACCTCAACTCAGAAAACAAATACACACATATATGCACACATATGTAATGTGAATAGTACATAAATGTGTATAACATATATATTTACATATACGTTTATTACTTTAATGAGCACTATGGAACTATCAAAAACAGTCACATAGCTTTATACATACAACTTTAAGGACTTGATATATTGAGAAAAGCAAGTTATAAACCCATATGTTTAGTGTATGCTAATTTAAAAAAAACATATGGACATATTTAGCCAGAGAAGTATTCCTATACATTTTCTGTACCCATAAAAAATTCCTGGAAGTGTAAGTATCTTACTCCAATGTGTAGTTGTGTTTCATGGACTTGGGGGGAAGAAAATTCTCTTTTTTTAAACGTTAAATACTTATTTTTATTATTTGGATTTTTAAAATATATTTTTATAGTTGAGAATAATTTTATGTATAAACATCAAAGTAGAACGAACAAGCAAATATAAACTTCCAGATTTAGAATCAGAATATCTGGATTTAAGTTTTAGCTATTTGTGTTGTACAGAAACACCAGTGGTATGATTTTAGGAAAATTGCTGTTCGTATTTAAATATTCATAGTAATTCCTCTCTTAAATTTTTTTGTTGAGGGTTAACATAATATGAAAGTGCCTTGCCCATTGCTGTGCATATAACAGAGCAATAATCTAGAAGATTTCATTTCTTTAACAGAAAGTGAGAGGAGAAAGAGGAGGAGGAATAATTCCTTTATCTTGGATATTTTTGTTAAAGTCCTTGTGGGAGTCAGTATCATTGCATGAAGCAGATTTGAAGTAAAAGCAAATCAGTACAGCGCTAAAGCTTTAACTTAACTTGCTACCCACTATCAAATGTGACTTATGAAATATCAGTGTATAAAGATCAGCAAGGGAAAACATAGAAGGACAGAACAGTCAGTTTTATATATCTCAAAAGTGAAGAATACAGGAGCATCTCAAGCCAACCTGATTTTATTCAGGATTTGTCTTACTTGTGGGCAGATCTGAGTTGGCCAGGGGCGTTGCGTGACTACAAGAAGCTCTTCCCTGTTCTTCCCTCTCTGTTAGCAGCTACTTGTTGGTATTTCCATAATCAATTTTTTTCCTTGAAAATGGTCCCTGCCAGTGGGAATTAGAAAAGTAAATTTAACAGTGGATATCAGCAAGTAAAACTCATCAATCAGTAGCTCTTAAAGAGAGATCACAATCATAGCAGGAAAAATTGAGAAGTCAAACTCCTGAGGGCATTAGAAATTTCATACAAAAATATAGATGATGATTTCGCAAGCTCTCACTGTCAATTCAGAGATGTCTCCAGACTGAGATCGTATAATGTGATCACGCTTACAACACAAAGATAATCAGATCATGATGACTGATGAGCAAGAAAACCAATTTATTACTAGATCTCTCTCCCCATACATTTTGAAGAATCCTGAGATGCTTATATTTGCCCATGAAACAGTTCGTCTTTCTATGTCAAAAACCAGAAACTCAGATGTGACCACTTGCAGCCAATTTTGTCAATGCTGCCATCTGGAAAGCTCACTGGCTAGGCTGTGTCCACGGCAGCCTCGGTACATCAGTGATATGGAGGTCAGCTTTGGTGCTGAACCAACATGAAAACAGCTGCAACTCTACCAGTCATCCTTTGGTGATTTCACAAACAGCAATGCAGTTTCTGCGAATGCACCCAGACCTGGGTGGCTTCCATCTCACCAAAGTTCTTGAACTGGAAATACCTGAAGCTCAAGTACTTCACTACTGTCTGAAGTTTGTGAAAACCCAGAACACAAGCTTCAAGACCTTAAAGAGGCCAAGTTGCAGCAAATGCCTTTTTAGAATTCACACATGGCCATTTTCCCAAGGTAGAGCACTCGAGAACAGGGGTGAGGGGAATCATGGAGAAAACGTGGACTGCATGTTGCGCCCAGATCCATGTTACTCTCAGACCTCAGTTAAGTTACAATGATTTCCTTACATCCAGAATGCCAGAAAGAATTTCTCTCACTTCTTGCCAGTGGGCCTGAAACTCTGGTGAATGTTTTTAAGGTGCAGCTGGATGTTACCATCCCAGAATCACTGCTTTTCTGGGCAACTGGTTAGAAACATTGCCATCAATGCAAGTGCAGACATCATTGCCAAAAAATAAAATAAAATAATTTGGTAGCTCCACTGGTAATCATGCTGATTCTGTGTGGCATGAAACACTGAGACAGTTTACTCTCATTGCCAAACCTACTCTAAAATTCCCATTTTTCAGAATGCAGATTAGGAGGGAGGAAAACACCTCTCTTCCAGTTCAAGTCACTTTTTTTTGCCCCAAGATACCTAGTTATCAGGTTGGTCCACAGTAGGCGTATACATTCATATCAAAGAAAAACTCTACTCCATACATTAGTGTTTTTTTGTGTGTTTTTTTTTTTCCTACAGGGGTTCAATAGATAATTGAAATAATGTCAGGAAATTTACTAAAGTGTTTAAGAATGAGACACTCCAGATTATATCTCAGGTCATCATTTATTGCTGTGTAACCTTTGGCAAGACATTTACCTTCTCTGTACCTTGGTATTTTACTCTGGGAGCAAAAGGAATGTCAACAGTATATCAAAGGGCTATTGTAAAGATGAGATAAATTAATTCATCTAAGGTGCGAAGAATAGTGCCTGGCCTACAGTAAATCTAAAATGGTTTGTTCCTTATTTTGGCATAAGCTTGTTTTCACAAATCTTTTACATTTAATTATATTTGTAGACACCTTTTAATAGTAGCTACCATAAGTGTATCACATCACAAAAATTAAGAAGAATTGAAGAAGAGAGTAGATAGGTTTGCAGGAAAATAAAGGGAAAAAAAGAGTAGATAAGGGTTTGAAACTTTATATCTAAGACAACCTTTGCTTACATTTAGTATCTTTCGGGTCAATAAAGGCATTTTTCTCCCAAACACTACTTACAATTCCCCATTCTTTCAATAATCATGGAAATTACAGTATTTCAAAACTAAAATTGTTGCGCTGTAAAAGTATTTATATCATATGTGTATTTTAGTTTGTTTGTTGGATGATGGCTATTGTAGTCTTTTTGAGAAAACTGACAGGGACTCAAATATATGTGATAACTGAAGCCTTGCCCACTAAAGTCCTCCAAAAATAACACTCTGGCAGGGAACTTCAGAAATTTTTACCTTTTCTTTTGTATCATGCAGCTGTTCTCAATTATTGTTTTGTGCTGTCATTTATAAACAGTGAATAGCTATGAAGGAAGAGCTTTTTAGCCAAGGAAAGCAGTGACATCCAACCCTTAGTAGCCACAATCTATTTTCTGACTCCCTTACTTGAGACAGTCATGAAAATGCCAGAATTTAAATTGTGAGACTTTGTGATGGTATTTCGATAGGCTTCGGGAAAAGTGTATGGGTACTTCAATTCAACTCTTTTATTGAATAATAAAAGTTCTTTATAGTTATTGTTCAAAAGGTAAAATGCAAAAGAGTGTATTGAAGAATGAAAAATCACCTGCAATTCAATAACCAGATGCAACCATTTAAAAATATTGTATGTGTGTGACAGAGACACAACCAGTTTTTACACTTCACATTAAATGCAACACAGTTAGATAATTGATTGACAAAATTCTTATAAGTTATGTAAACAGAAAAAAATGCAATTTGAGTCATTCTAAAAATCATGTTGGTATCTTTTATTTAGTATTCATCATCATTACACTATAAGAACCTTTCCATGTCTTTGAATGTGCTTTGAACACATGATTTTTAATGGCTGAAGAAATGTTATTTTGTTACAAGGTTATCTTCTACTTAACCTGAATGATGTCATATTATTTAATTTATTAAAACATTTCTCTATTGCTGAATACTAGGTTGTTTCTATTATTTTTAATCTTAATATTCCAAAAAACTATCTAGCACATAAACATAGATTGATTTTTGATTACTTTAATTGGTAAAAATACCAATTAAAAGGCCAAATTTACCTTCAAAAAGTTTGAGTCAACTTTTATTTCTACCAGAAATATAGTATTAATTACTGATTTTAGGCTTAGCTAATTAAAAAGTGGGAAGTGCTATCCTATTGATGTTTTAATTTGCATTTTTAAAATTATTGAGGAAACCAAACATATTTTCTGCTTTGGTCCTTTGCCTTTAAAAAATTGAATGTCATTATACTTTATGTTTGAAAAATTTCATTCAACATTTAATAAAATATAAACTCAAAATGTTTCTGTTAATCATTTACCTATTGGTTTTATTTATCATGACTTTTAATTTATCAACATTACAAGACCAGATAAAACATGATTCAAATTATTTATTTATTTGTGTAATGTATATTCACCTATACCTTTACAGTATTTTAAATTATTTTGTTTATATGAAAGTTTTTATTTTACTTCTCTTAAGCCTCTGGAATTTATTTGGGTATATATTTTTTTAAAAATCCCTGTGGAGAGCCGATGTATATTTTGCTTCATTCATAAATTAATTTGGACAAAATTGGCAATGCTTACACTATTCGATTGTCTCTTCATCTAAACTTATTAAATGCATTTTTCATCTTTCAAACATACTGTATATCTATTGGATGTTATTGTGTACCAGATGCTACTAAGTTTTGGGAATACAGAAGTGACAAAACAGATTGAAACCCTTGCCCTCATGTTGTTTATATTCTAAAGGAAACAGAAAGACAATGACAAAAACAAGCAAAAACAAAACTTATACCACATCAGATATTTATGAAACCTATAGAAGAAAACAAAGCAGGGTAGGAGGACAAAGATGAAATGTGTACATTAGGTGATGAGGAAGGATCTCACTGTAAAAGCAATATCATAGCAGGGGCCTGAAGCTGAGAAAGGCACTAGCCAGTCTAATAGTTGAAGGAGGTATATTCTAGGCAAGGGAACAACCAGTTTTCACCATTTATTTTTAATTGTAACATCTCTTCAAGTTTTGTCTTCCTTAGATTAATTCTAATCACTTCTCGCAGAGTTATTTTGATGTATGTAATATTTTTATTGCTAAGAAAAAAATCATGTAAAAACAACATACTAATTATAATTAGTATCATTATTATTACTGTACCATCAAGTTATTGCCATTTATAGAACATAAATTTATTTTTTTCTACTTTCTACTCAATTTTACTCGGTAGCAGAACACTATTTAAAATAGATCGCTATGACAAGTAAGTAAAAACAGTGATCCTGCCCAGCCCTCTCTGCTCGCAGCTCATGCACCCCACAAATAAAAGCTGACTGTTGTTACCTATTTATTCAGGAAATTACATACATAATGTCTAAGCAACACACTTTTGTTGTTTATTAAATGTTCAGTTTTAGATGCTTAACCACCCTTTCTTGTCATCATCCTCACACATATATCTAACGGTGTCTTCAATACAGCAATATTATGGTTCTTATTAAGTCAATATTTTGTGACTACATTAGTTAACGTAGGTAACTCTTAAGGTCTGTACAACTTAATTAGGATGTTTGCATTATTTTATTGACTGACTTTTTTGTTTGGTTTAACCTGTTATTAATGATCACATTTATTTGTTTGTTAATTTTTTCCTATGCAGACTTTGAGGGTTCCACTTATGATTTTTTCACTTTAATGTGGTATGAAAGCAATGTGCATTCAGTACAATCTTCAACTTACAATGGAGTTACATCCAGATAAACCCATTCTATGTATCAAAAAATTACTTTATTGTAAGTCAAGTAGTATCTGTACTAACAACGATTGTCTCTCCAAGAGTCCAACAAATTCTTCTCAAAACAATGGGCACATTGGGAAATCAATGAGTTGTATTTTTCTGTATTTGGACTTGCTTCATTCTATTTTCTTTGGTGACATCTCTCTGAAGCCCTGTATCCTCCTGTGCCAACCTAGACTGGTGAGTTTGAAGCCATCTCACCATTCTTTTCCTAGGATCCCCCTTCGCTTCAACCTAGGGATTCCCTTTGTCTCTTTCCTGGGTTAAGTCTCCTCTACCCTTGATTTTTTTAGTTCCCTCTTTCTTGGTTAATTCTGTCTAACAGGAGCTCATCTTCCAGTAGCTCAGGGGTCAACACAGTATGAGCCTGCAAGCCAAACCTGGTTTCCCATCTATTTTGTACAACTCACAAGCCAAGAATGATTTTTACATTTTTAAATAGTTGGGTAAAATAGTATTTTGTGACATATGAACACTGTATGAAATTCAAATTTCAGTATTCATTAATAAAATTTAATTGGAACACAGTTATATCCATTTATTTTTATATAATTTATAGCAACTTTCACACTACAAAGGCAGAATTGAGTGGTTACAACAGAGACTTCACAGTCTGCAAAATTTAAAATATTGAAGATTAGAAAGGGATAGTATTACTATCCCTTTATAGAAAAAGTTTGTTGTCCATTGCAACAACCTACTAAGGGTGGGCGTGAAATGTAATCATTTTGAAAAGTTTGCATCTGAAAAGTGCTTTTATTCTACCCTCACACCTAATTTACAGTTTAGCTAATTATACATTTCCAGGTTATAAATCACATTTCCTCAAATTTTGTCAGTATTACCTATTGTCTCCACTGTTCAAGGTTATTATCAAGAAGTTTAATAACATTTTTGCTATCTGTCTTGGTTATTTTTCCTTTCAGAAAATGAGCCTTCTGGTCTGATCTTTTTTTTTTTATCTATTTGTATTTCCTCTTTTTATTCCTTTATCTTTTTGTTGTCTCTGGGATATTGTTGTATCCTTACTTGTCAATTTGCCATTCCTTATTTTATATATAAATATAGTGTATGGCCTACAGATATAATACATTTAATTCACCAGATATGTGTGTGTATTTAAAAAAATAATTGATATTAGAAATATCCACATGATTTTCCCATATGCATTTCAAGCTCAGCATGTCTAAAACTGAGTTTGTCATTCTCTATAAGTTTCTTCATCTTGTCACTTAAGTTTTTTTTTAAAGATACGGGGTACAATTCAGATTAGGTATACAAATGTTCATTATGCAGGTACCCTTGTTGTGTGCCCCTCCCTCCCCTTGCAGTTTCCCACTATTGCCAATACCTTTCTTACAGTATTATGATCATTGTTCGAGGTCTGCTTATGAGTGAGAATATATGGTACTCTGTTCTTTGTTTCTGTGATAGGTCACTGAGTATGATGACAATATAGAAATTCATATGTAAACATAAACGACCACGGATAGTCAAAACAATCCTTAGCAAAAGAAACAAAGCAGGAGTTATCACACTTCCAGACTTCAAACTTTACTATAAGGCTACAGTAATCAAAACAGCCCGGTATTGGTACAAGAACAGGCATACAGACCAATGGAACAGGATAGAGATTCCAGAAACAAAGCCTCAATTTCTCAACCAACTCATCTTTAACAAAGTTTCCAACAACAACCACTGGGGAGAGGAGAACCTATTTGGTAAATGGTGCTGGGAAAACTGGCTGATCACATACACAAAAATTAACTCTAAATGGATCAAAGACCCAAAGGTAAAACCTCAAACTATAAGAATATTAGAAAATACAGGAGACACCCCTAGGAAATTGGAACTGGCAACCAATTCCTGATCAAAACTCCAAGTGCCCATACCATAAGAGATAAGATAGACAAGTGGGATCTCATCAAACTGACAAGTTTCCTTAAAGGAAAAGTGGTCTCTGTTTTCAACATGGATTTTTAAAAACACTGTTGGCCTGGCTTGGTAGATCAGCCTGTAATCCCAGCACTTTGGGAAGCCAAGGCGAGTGGATTGCCTGAATCCCGTGGGTTCGAGACCAGCCCGGGCAACTTGGGAGGGCAACTTGGGAGACATTATCTCTACAATAAATCAAAAATTAGCAGGTGTGGTAGGTAGCACGTGCCTATAGTTCTGGCTACTTGGAAAGCTGAGGGGAAGGATTGCTGAAGCCTAGTAGGTCATGCTGGGGTGGCCGTGAGTGTGCCACAGCACTCCACCTTGAGTGACAGAGTGAGACTCCAACTCAGAAAAAAATAATAAGCCTTACTGTCTTATTTAGTGATTGTCATATTTTACTTAGTGTTTTTAAAGAAGGTCTAACCATCATCTGTTACTATGTAGCAAATTACCTCAAATAGAGTGGCTAAAAGGTATGGATGTATTTATTTATTTGTTGACTATCCCACTGTTTCAGTAGGTCTGGAAACCAGGGTTGCTTAGCCAGGTGCCTCAGCTCAGGGATTCTCAGGAGGCTGAGATCAAGATTTCCCCTGGGACTGGAGCCATAGGAAGGCTCAAGGAGGACAGCTCCCTGTCAGGCCAGCCTCTGCGGCTATCAGTGGGACTCAGGAACTTCCTGGCTTTTGGCTGGGGTTAACCCTAGGTCGGCCTGCTTTCCCCAGAGTGAGGGAAGAGTGAGAGAGCAAGAGAGAGAAAAGTGACAGTTTTGTAACCTAATCTTGTTACTGAGCACCTCATTTCAAAATGCATTTTTAAAGTTTTCTTTTTTCTTCTCTCTCTCTCACGCAGACTCCTAGGATGTAGCTTCAATATGCTTAAGAGGTTTCTGTCCTCCTTTTCCCACCAGACACTCGCTGGGTTGTTTCCTTACCTAACTCTGAGCTTGCTAAAGGTCTGGGTCTGGCTTGATGCAAACCTGGCAGCAGTGGGTAGTGGGCAGCGCCCCGGGAGGGCCCCAGGCTGCATGTAATGCCCATCTCCAGAGGGTGCCCAGAGTCGGGAGACGCCAGTGGACCAGCAACCACCATCACGCCCGCATGCGCTCCTACCCGGTTGCCCCTCCTAAACCCTTGCATGCAGCCCCGACATCGAGATGGCCTGAGAAAAAGAGCCTGGCCATTTCCCTTGCTGTCAGCTTTTAGAATGAAGCCCCTTTCCTTTTACCATGGCTCCTCCCTCCAGCTTGGCTTTGGGTAACAAACAGGTGGTTATGTCCTAGCTCTTCGGCTACATTCTGTACATTAGAAGTGAGTTACTAATCTGAGAATCCAGCCCACACCCAAGGGGAGAAATTAAAAAGGGCTTGATTACCAGGAGATGACAATTATTGAAGATCACCTTAGGTTATGCCAATAAGAGAAAGTTTGAGTTACACAGTTCATTGTAGTCGCAATCTTTATCAACTTATGATACGACTGTGCTTCATAGAAGTAAATGTGGTAGTGCACCGTCTTTTTCTACACTGAGAAAATTTTTGCTTACAAATTACTTTTTTAATAAAGTATTTGAAATTGTCCTCCTCTGAAATATTTTAGTAAATTATTCTGTTTTTTCTCCAATTATTCAATATTTTTTTTGCCCAGTCCAATTATGTATTTCCTTTAGAATCATCATCTACCCTCTAGAATACTACCTGCCTTACTGAGATTTTAAATTTTATTTGCATATGTTTATGTTATGGTAATCTAACTCTCCAACAAACAAGCCCTCACCTCCAAGGTGGGTAATTTAGCATATGTCACTGCACTGTTCAAGACTCATCATATTAATTTATTTTTGAATTACACAATATTTTAGTAGTTATACTGATATTTTATTGTTTTATAATATTTTATTTATTTATTTGTTTATTTATCTATTTATTTATTTATTGAGTATAAGTCTCCTATATCGCCCAGGCTGGAGTGCTGTGGCACGCTCACAGCCACCACAGCCTCGACCTGCTGGGCTCAGGCGATCCTTCTGCCTTAGCCTTCCAAGTAGCCAGTACTACAGACGTGGGCTACGATGCCCGGCTAATTTTTCTATGTATTGTAGAGATGAGGTCTGCCCAGGCTGCTCTTGAACACTAGGCTCAAGCAATCCTCTCATCTCTGCCTCCCAAAGTGCTGAGATTACAGGGCTGAGCTACCACACCCAGAAAAAAAAAAAAAATTAAAACAGCTCATCAGTATCACTGCTTCATGTGAGCCCTATAAGTCAGTTTCCTGATTATTGAATTCTTAATAATACTTTATATTACAGGTGACTGAAATACATTATCAAGTATCTCTTTGAGGAAGACAATCATGGGATATAGTTCTTATACCTTGTATGTTTGAGACTATTAATATATAGCCCTTTTTATTTGATTTGATTTGATTTTTGAGTTGAAATCTCACTCCATTGCCCAGGGTAGAATGGAATGGCACACTCACGGCCACCTCAGCGTCAATCTGCTGGGCTCAGATGATCCTTCTGTCTCAGTCTTCCAGGTAGCTGGAACTACAAGAGCTCACTACCATGCCCAGCTAATTTTTTGATTTATTGCAGAGACGAGGTCTCACCAAGTTGCCCAGGCTGGTCTCAAGCCCCTGGGCTCAGACAATTCTCTTGCCTTGGCCTCCCAAAGTGCTGGGATTATGGGCTTGAGCCACTGCACCCGGCCTATAGCCTTTAAATATTAACAAAAATGTACATGAATATAAAATTCCGAAATCAAATACTTTGACCTCAAAAGTTAGTTTTCAGTTTATTTTTTTGTTTGTTTTCTGTGGCATGTAGTGTTTCAGGAAAGATCTTAAGCCAAAACAAAGTGTAGTCATGTCATATATATATATACACTATGTGTTTACATACACACACACACACACACATATATCAGTTGAGTGTAGAACTCTTTCTTTATGCACATAATTAAGAACATGTAAATGATTAGCACTGCATGAGACTATATTGATTCATTATTTCTTATTTACAGTAAAACTATTCTAGTAGAGTTACTTTTACTATTTTCCAAAATGTTCTTTAAGTCTTATGGATATTGATTCTTGTCATTTAAAATCTTCTGGAACTCTGAAATTAAATTTCTATTTTGTTTCCCATGACTATCAACTTCTCTCTAATCTTTTTTTCTTCTTCTGCACTATAGAACTCATTTTCAAATTTGTATTTTCCAGTGAAGATAATATGATCCAGTAGATAAACTTTAGTTTTTTCTGTAGTCATTAAAAATTTTTATTTTTGATTTGTGTTTTTAAATTCTTTATAATCTATTTCACAATAAACTCACATCCTGTGTCTTTTTTATTTTCTGGAAACATTCTGTTATTGCTCTTTTAATTCCATAAGTCTTTTAAGATCCTTTCAGGGTTCTAAGCAGTTGTTTTAAATTTTACAAATATACAATATTCTTTTTTCAAAGGTATATTTTTCCTTTGACGTTTTATGGCATTGTCTCTTCTTAATTTTGCAATATTTGTATATGCCACATATTGATTTTTATTGTTAATCATTCTTGAGCAAAAAGAGATGTATTCAGGCATGACTGTGGTCAACTGAAAAGGCATGGAGCCTCTTTTTTGGGTACATATTGCCCATAGAGCTTTAGGTGGAACCCTCTTATATATCTGTGTCTGGAAATCTGATCAGCACATCATTCTCCTAGTATAACTTGCACCATTTAGCAACAATTAATCTAGTTTAAGTCTTATATGCTCTAATTCCAAACGGCTTCAGTAATAGTTTGAAAGATGATGGAAAAAAATGCATTTCCTTGAAACAAGTTTCTTCTGTCAAAGCTTCCTCTCTTGAGAAATGTATACATCCCTGTAATGTCTCAATGCCTGAGAAATTAATTATATTGTCTGTATCCTCCTATGCCTATAGCAGGAACTAGCCACAGAGAGAGAAGGGACACCGAGGCATCTTGCCAGGAAGCAGCGTTTATTCATGTCGTCACCACAGAAATCCAAAGACTGAGCCCCGAAGACAGCAAGGCATTGCCTTATATACTTTCTCTTTACATTGTAACCCTTCTGTCTTCCTTATAAGGTTACAGTTTGGCATTATTCATTTGATTGGATATTTTGTAGCTCCAGGCTGCAGTTAGCGTTACATGTTACACACTGATTGGTTTTACATAAACATTTCATTTGCATGTCCTATTTGCTGATTGGGTTACAAGATCACTATCCTGATTGGATTCTGCCAAAAGTTTGAACATGTAGCCCACCAAAGTGAAAAGTCCACACGAAAAGAGTAGCACAAAGAACCAGGAAGTCATTTAGGTAATACAAGGATATAAGAAGTAACTTATATAAAAACAAGAAGTAGTGTAACTTATAAAAATGAGAAGTAAAGCAACTTATATAAGAACAGGAAGTAACATATTTATCTTTCTCCTGACTTTTGTCTGTGCATTTCTACTTTTGCAGAGAGGCCCCTGCCTCCTATCTTCAGGTAAATAGAATGTTATACAGCTAATCTTTCCTTTTGTCTATGTCTCATGAGTGATTTCAAACATATGTAATCATATTAGCCAAAATATACCTCATGTTCTGTCAGTGGGTTGTTGATCAATCTGTGTTCAATGTTGTTTTTACTCCTCCTATATCTTGATAACTCTTTGGCATGAAAATAAAAGACTAAATCTGAAAACTAAGACACTAAACTGAAGTTCTTGGTTTAAATCTAAATACCTCTATCATAGTTGATGTTTATATAAATAACTTACTATTTTTTATGCTGTGCATTTGGCACCAATATTGATATTCTCCAAAAATTATAAAGTCTATTTTAGTGACACTCCACCTCTGTTCCACAGGTCCTCATCTAGATTAAAATTTTAAAAATGACATTGTTTCTTCTTAGAATAACAATTTCACTAATTTTTGTCCCACCAAGAATAGGAAGATAGATGCATCTAAAATGAAAATGTTGTTTGTATTTTTTTCACTGTGATGCATTACCATATAGATTTCTCAATCCCAAGTTTCAAATTTTAACAGTATATTAGCACATCATATTACTTGTGAAGAAGAAAACATTGTTTTGAATGACAGGTGGCTAGGTCCCAAATCAGTAGAAATGTGCACCTTCCCTTGTGAAGACCAAAGGTAACCGAATAAAAAATGTAAGTGATGCCAGTTTAGGATTCTGTTTCTTTCCTTTTTTTTTTTTTTTTTAATCAAACAAAACACTTATAAAATACAATTTTATAAGAAAGTTCTAAATTTAGCATTCAATTGCTTAGTACATTATAATTATTATTATAACTATTATTTCAATTTTTCTATATTCTCATTGGTCAAAAACCATAATACTAGCAAAGTAAAATTTATGGCTTTAAAAATCATGCAAGTATTTTTTTAAAACACATTCACAATTTTGAATTCACAGTTTCCTATTAATATGCTTTAAAACAAAGTGTATTATAAAGAATTTATAAAACAACTGACATCAAGGTCAAAATTAATTACTTAGTAACATAAACTTATTGACACAATGTGCAGTTCTCCTGTCTTAAAATATACCTATGCCTGCAAGGTTCCTGCCAGTAACTTTCTACAGTCGAGGAAACTGCCCTGATTTGCATTGACATTCAATAGCTTCCCCCAGGCAAAAACCTGCAGACAATCATTTGTTGAAGCCTGTCTATAGCACAGAAGAGCCTTAGAACAATAGCTCTCAAAAAGCAATTATTCCCTTGACTGTTACAGGAAGAACATTAGAAAACAAAGAATATTAACTTTCATTATATAGTTCTTTTCCTTCCAAACACTTGCAAACATATCATTTTTAAAAAATATAATTTAGAAGACAAATTAGTCAGCACATTGCTAAACTATAGGTTGGAACGCATACTCATTGGTATATACACGACTTGCTCAGTTCTAGTAAACCAAACTTCACTTATTAAACACTCAGCATGCACTGAACGAACACCTTGCTTAATATGTGTCGATACAATACTAATTTTTATATGTAAGATTTAGAAGGAATGACTTTGGAGTTAGAACCGCAATAGAATTCTGTCTCTGGTTTTTGGCTCTATTTCCTTTGTCAAATCATATAACATCTTTAATATTTTGATTATTTACATATAAAGTATAAATATATCACTTTACAATTAAATTTCACAACCTATTTTAAGGTCTTAGCCCAGTTGCCCAGTAATCACTTTGGAAAAAGAACTGAATTAATGCAAGTTGTTGTTACTACTGTACTATTTTTTAAAAAATCTTAGTATCAACTGTGAAGACAGTTGTATAGCTTTTATTTTTTTCTTATCTGAGAAGTAATATATTTAAGTAATTTAAAATATTTAAAATAAACTTAAAATATTTAAGAGGAAAAGCTCAGAAATATGTATCTTAAATGTATATTAAAACATTCTTAGTAAAGTTCAAAGTAGAATATAGACTTAACTGTGATTAACCAAGTTTTTATGAATATATTCTGTATGATTCCTTCGTACAAACAATGTTTTCAATGCTTTGGAAACTTTCATAACACACTATTGATGACTTAACTCTGATCTTTTTTTTCTCTTGTCCAGATTACTATAGGCCCTGGTGAATTACACTCTATAAACCATAAAGTCTCATCACATGTTTTTTTTTTTAAATTAATTCTATGTAATGTGGATTAGCAATTTGACTCTGGCATAACATCACATAACAGATAAAGAAGAAAATCAAAAGTCATCTCTTAGGGAAATTTACATCTGTATAGAATTCCCTTCCCAGGGTCCTCCAGAGGAACTAAACATGTTCTCTCACATATTCTTTCTCACATATTCTCTCTCAGGGCTGCCACATATGAGACTTTATCTACATATCAAGAAACTTGACTTCCTCAAACAGCCCCCTTATCTCGACAAGACAATCCTTTACTGATTTCAAAATTCCTTAGACAGAGCCTAATTCCTTCTATCAATTGACAATCAGGAAGTCATTGAATCCACCTATGATCTGTAAATCCCTGCTAGGAGATGTCTTGCATTCCCAATACAAACCAATGTGAATCTCACAAGTATTAATTTATGATTTTTGTAACTTCTATCTACCCAAGATGTATGTAATCAAGTTGTAATTTAACCACCTTGGGCACATTTTCTTGGAGTTCTTGGAGCTGAGTCTTGTGCCTTGTTCACTCACATTTGGCTCAGAGAATATATTTGATTGAACTTGGAATCTCTCTGGTGTCTCTTTGCTTAAAAGCAAAATTAACTGAATGAGGAATTAGCTGAATTAACTGAATAACTACTCAAATTTAAGTTTCTAACCAGGCTTTCCTAGTTTTTATTGGCAAAAAGTATTTTAAAAAAATAAACTGTGGCCGGGCTTGGTGGCTCAGTCTGTAATCCCAGCACTTTGGGAGGACAAGGCGAGTGGATTGCCTGAGCCCGCGGGTTCAAGACCCACCCGGGCAACTTGTCGAGACCTTGTCTCTACAATAAATCAAAATTAGCCAGGTATGGTAGCACGCGCCTGTAGTTCCAGCTACTTGGAAGGCTGAGGCAGAAGGATCACCAGAGCCCAGCAAGTCGAGGCTACAGTGGCCGGGAGCGGCCACTGCACTCCAGTCTGGGTGACAGAGTGAGACTCCAACTCAAAGAAATAAAAATAAAAATAGTAAACTGTAATTCTTGTTTTTGATATAAGCCAGAAAAGGAGAGACTGATTATATAGGAATTAGAACCATTAAGAGTCACAGAATTGGCAGAAAGTTATCACCAAGAGCTAGTTTATATGATAAATAAAAACTTTAAACGGCAAAAGTGTGACTTGTTAGCTAAACAGGGACTCAAAGAGAATGTATATTCAAAATTAAATAAAATGCTAGATTAGGGCCAGTAAAACTCATAACAAAATAGACCTCATGATGTTTATATATTAATTTACTTAAATTTTGTCAAAGTATTATTTACTTCCAATTTAAAAACCTACATTGTGTTTTGTTTGTTTGTTTTAAAAAGCAGGATTTATTGAGAAGATAGAAAAGCTCTCACAGTGGGAGGGGACCCAAGGGGGTTGTCCCATATAAGTTTTTAGTTATAATTATATTAAACAACATTGATTAGAGGTGTACAAAGTAATTGCTGTAACGTAGGGAATTCTCTTATCAGCAAGTGTTCAAGGAATAAGTATGATATATTAATTGATACATTTGCTTTACATTCAGTTATATGTTTTACTTATATAATATTTTAAATATTTGAGAAAAGTATGTACAATTTTTTTGTCTAAATGATTCAGTAATTTAGGCATAAAATAAATAAATTTATTCTATAATTAGTTTGCAATGTAATTTATCATCCAAACTATGATATTTGTGAATGTGAAATGGAACACAATTAATAATTATGTCAGAACAATGAATGTAAACTAGGACTCTTCCTGGCAAACTAGGACATACGGTCACCGTACCTAGAGACTCTGGAAGTTCTTGCCATTTCCCTAACTTCCTCCTCCTGAAATACAAAAGAAAACAAAACATATTCCTTTCTTACCTTAAAATGCATGTAATGAAAATACAGTCATCCCTTCCACTATTGGAGTTTAGACTTAATTGCAAATACTTATGGATAGTTCACTGATTCATTTAGGGACACTTAGAGCAGGGAGGTCATGGTGGGAGACTATCACTAGTAACAAAATAAAAGTGGGTAAGTGAGAGGGTGTGAGGGTTTCTGCAAAGTAAAACAAGGCTAATAAGTAAAGACTTGATGCACCCAAAATGGAACTTCATTTACTTTAGTCTTGCACAGAGCCTGTTACATCTGAATACATAGTTCCTAAAGCTAAATTATCATTAACCTTGAGAGAGATTTCATGGTGCATGTTTTATTGTTCTCATTTTATTTCTAATTTCAAACTGAGATGTTCGGACAAATAACTTTTCTTTCTCCTTCAATAATTACCTGAAATCCAAACTTCTACATGAAGTTTTCCTTGATTAAGTCATTTAAATAAATTAAACAGTCTTGAGCAATAATCAGTCAGAGCAGTTACTCATTTTAGATGAGTCATCTGAATAATAAATGTAAAAAAAAACCTATTCAATAGCAGTTTTAGTCTGATTTTTCCTATAATTGCCGTAATCCCTCAGCACAATTACTAATGTCCACACACTTCTTTTACAGTTTTACTACTCAAATCACTTGCTCTTACTCATCAGCTTTGCAAATTAGTAGTATGTTAAATGTACTAGGGTAGCTTATTTAAACGGAATGCTAAAGCAAATTTTTGTAAATGGCTAAGAAATGTGCTTTAAGTGACATTTAATAAGCTTAAGGTTTCTTATTGTAGGGTAAACTTGTATTTCTTTCTAAACTGCATTCTTTCCATGACATTGAAATTCATTAATACCAGTAACAGCAGTATTAATAATGTTGATATAACTACCCATTCATTTATTCCCAAATATGCGGCAGTTGCTATGCTTGGCATTTTATATACATTATTTCATATTCAACTCTGAAAATATGCTAAAAGCTATTTTATCCCTATTTTAAACTTTATACCTTATACACAAATGCAACATCTTTTGGATGACTATACTGTTATATATTTGCTCTTTCAGCTCTGAACTTATTTAAGCAATAAACTTTATGAAAGCAGAGAACATGTCTTTGTCTATTCTACCTGTTTTGTACCATCACCACCTCATTCAAGGATAATCAGGGTTTATACTTTAGAAAACTATGAAAATAAAATGAAATATAAAAAACAGAGCTAACTAAAAATAGTGTGTTTGTTTTAAGTTGGTAGTAACTATTTTGTGACTTCAATTATATATATATATATACACATATATATATATTCCTTGTTCATATTTCCTCATCTAAAATAGCATGAGATTATTTACTCAATTTTTCCTTCACTTCTATATGAAAACAATTAAATTAAAAATATGGCACAAATTTATAAATGAAAATGACAATTCTATGGTAGACATGAAAACTTTCTACTAGAGTCAATTCACATTCTGATTTCTTGCTAATAGACACCCAAATTTGTTCTGTAATGTTATAACCAATTTCAAGGATAAATCTTGACTGAATCTAAGTGAGTCCTGGAAAATGTGCTTATTTTGCCTGATCTTTACTTTCCCAACTTCCCCTGTCTCTGGTGGAAGCTCTGGGACCCATCTCTGTCCAGTTATATGTTTTGTCATGTGAGAAAAAATCTTGACACAGTAGTAGCTTCCCCAAATACAAGAAGGCATGCTATCTTAGAGGCCATAGAATAGAAAGACTCACAAATCAAAATAAAATGCTCCGATTACTGAGATGATCAAAATCGATGTAAACACAGTGAGAAGCAAAAAGGAAGTGGGATAAATTAACACAGTTAACCAAGTTATCTGAATCTTGGGTGCCTGCAATGCTTGTATGTCCTGTCTCTTTCTGTGACTCATCAGTCTTCCCCACCGATGGTATAGTAACAAAAACCAGAGCTGAGATTTTAGCAGCTGAGCGAAACAGAGGATGTTTAGGGCCAAGAATACTTGATCCATTGGGCAGACACAGGACCACAGACCAAAATGGTATGGCAAGCGTTCTGAAGAACAGTCATAGAATGTATTTGTGCTTCTATCGCAGGGAATACTTGTGGCCATAATGCAGTTTCTTGTGTGTGGCCAAATAAGACTTTGTGACTATTAAGCGCTCAAATATTTGGACTTTTATATATTGAATTAGAAGTATGATTAGTATATCATAAATATTTAGTACACGAGTGTTTCATAAAGACTAAGTATCTCTTGGTCCTTTCGTTATTTTCTATCTTTGACACACACTTACTTTACTTATTAACTACTTATCATTTAAGTAACATATCCCATGAATTCTGCCTAAGTTTAACAAACTTTTTGATTAGTGGTTACTTATCTATAATGAAAATGCCTCAAATAGTTTTGCTTATGTTTTACACACATTGATCTCAAAAGCAAATGCACATATAAGATATTCTAAAAAAAAGTGTGAAGTCATATGGAGAATTTTTTTTACCTAACAAACCAGACCTCCTTGTTTTCTGCCTGCACATTTCCTTCCAGCTTGGGAGTTGTGAGAGCCATCATTCTTCTACAATGAATAAGAGCAAACATGCAGAACAAGTTGTTGCAAGCTGAAAAATAAAAATGTTTGTCACTTTGGCAAGATTTTTGAGCCATTGAATGAAACCTGGAATTGATTACTCTAGATATTTTGTGATGTAAGCAACAATGTCCCCATGATCTAAGCCACTATTAGATTTTCTGTTGTTTTCACTCAATTACATCCAAGTGGGACCACAAATATAACTCATAGAGTGTTTTGAGTTAAAGACAGAGAGAGAGAGAAAGAGAGAGAGAGAAAGAAAGAAATGTGTGAGAAAAATGCAAAGGTATTCTTCAAGACCTATCTTAAAAATTCATTACCATACTAAAGTTTTCAGAAGCATTTAGGTTATTCTGCCTAAACCTAGTTTTAAGCACATTCAGAGGACAAGAAAAAAAAAACTATTTTTATTTTATATAATGGTGTGTGTGTGTGTGTGTGTGTGTGTGTGTGTACCTCTACTCTCATGACAATCTAAAACTATTCCTATTATTATTTTTGTCACATAACATGCAATTGTGATATGCACATTACATTATTTTTAGTCATATTATTTTTTCCTCAGACTATTTTTTTTCCAACAACAGAAAATGACGTAATCACTTTCTATTCTTTTCCTTGGAGATGTAATATATATATATATATTATATATATATATATTATATATAATATATATATAATATATATATTATATATATATATATACACACACACACACACACACACACACACATACACACACACACACGCACATACATGCACATATAAATACACACACATTAACACTATCTACATTGCTCATTTAATTGTACTTATATATGTCAATATCAATATCCATACCTATATCAAATAATATGTCAGTTTTATATATTATGGATACGTATAGCTAAAGAATATTATACATATGTGTGCATGTAGGTATATTTATACACACATTCTTGTATATAAAAATACATATATGCACACATATCTTTATGGCAAGCTAACACTGTAAGGATATTTATTTAATTTTATTTAATATGTGTGTGTGCATGATAATAAAATTTTAAAATGTGACTAGGTTAGCTTACACTAGAGAAGCATATTTTCTTTCTTGTTATCTTAGACACAACATAGTAGTCATTTTAGTAGGTACTCAAGTGATTGTTATATTTAGATCTTTTAGGAAATATTAAATATTAAATTCAATTGAAGCATAATTATTAAGAAAAGATATAAGTAATTTATATAAACATCCTATATAATTAAACCTGAAAAAGCAATGCCAATTATCTGTAAAGAGTATTCATTGTTTAGTTTTTGTCACAAATACCTAACAGGTACTATAGAAATAGTCATTGCCAGTTTCATAAATAAATAGCTATAAAAATATGGTAATTATTGGTGAAACTCAAAGAAGCCTTCCAAATTTTCAAATGTTTTGGAAAATTAGACCAAAAAATAGCAGTATAAAATATAAACACATTTAATTTAAAACAGCTTAGTGATATCATACATAGTTGAATGAGATGATAAAACTTTGTGCTACAAGTAAATGCACTGATACATTGAAGTGTAAATTAAATAACTATAAATTATAAGACGAAAATGTGCTCCAAGGAATTCAGGAGGCATTAGTCTATAGCTGAGTCATAGATAAAAGAATATGAAGTTTTGTGATTCAATCATGGTACCAATTAAACATAAATTTCTGTGTAGAATTTCTTATGTTTAGCTTCATAACTCTTTATTTTTTTTTTCTTTTTTTATGTAACTGATGCTAATTTGCAAGCAAGGAAGGACACCTGGCCTCTGTTAGACCAACAGCAATCTAACCCATACTAGGAGACACAGTAAAGAGAAGCAAGTTAAACAGCTCTGGAATAGTTTCTAGATTCATATCCTGCTTTTGACACTTTTTAGCTGTGTAATTTTGAGCAAATAAATTAACTTCTTTGAACCTCAGTTTTGTTATGTGGGAAGTTTAAATGAGCTACTAAACAACAGGTATAGAATAGTATCTTTTAAAATAAAAGTTTAGTAAATATTAATAACAACAGAACCCTACAAAGCTCTTAGCTTATTTAACTTATCTCCCTGAAGCCAGGCTGTTGTTTGAAATGATAGAAAGATAATACCACAATTCAGTTCAACTTCTGGAGATGGAGAAAACATAGCATCTCGTATTTCTCCTGCTAAGTAAAAGAAATAATCCTAGACATTATATACAAAACAAACAAAAGAAGTCTTGAAATGTTGATAGAAGAAGATAGCCTAAGTTAGAGTTTGGTATCTGAGAAATATAACTATGATGAGTTTCCAGGGTTTTTCTTTTACCTTGGATACTCCTGACTGGATACTGAACAAGTTGGCAACAAAAATGCCAATGGAAATGAGCTAACAAGCAAACAGTTCTCATTCTATTCATATACTAGTCTCTCTAGGAAATAACCTGCTTTAAAAAACAGAATTCTTTCAGAAAATAACTACACTGCTGAAGCCAACACCACAGGGGAAAAAAATGACCTCACCTTCATCCACATTAACACCCCAGTCTCATCTACATTAGCAAAAGCCTAATGGAAAGCCTGTAATTCCACCCTTGGCAGGCTATGAGAGGTGTCCTAATACATATTCCAGGATGATGTCTCAAAAGACTGAGGAAAGAGCCAGGAAATGTTCATCTCCACCAGATGGTAACATGTTCCCTGCCTACTGCATAAGGTAAATTAGAAACCTCATGGGAAAGTCAAACTTCCAGCAAGGAGGCATCTTTTCCCATATACCTGGTGTAGTGTCAGAGGAGGCCAACTATACCATCAGGACTTTCAGCATCTCTCAGTGTAATCAACACATCCCTTCCATGGTGTCACTGTTGGTCACATAAAGAAAAGTGATGGGGCCCTCTTACCCCTCACAGATCAGGAATTGTGAGGAGAAGTGCAGAGCCAGAACTCACACCTCACTCAGTAGTAATTAGGATACTTACCTCAAATGTCAGCAAAGATTAAGGGTGAATTTGGAATATTACCCTCACTTCACAGTAATGAGGTAGCATCACAGGAAGGTAGTTTAAATGAAATATTTAAATAAGATCAAGCATATTATAACATACAACAAGGTGAATGTACTTATCCCAGTGAATTCTACTCTGCAATATTAGAATGATAAATTTTGTTTTGTAGATATTTACCACAATGATAAAAATGGCAAAATGTTAATGGTTAATTCTCAATGGTGGATACACTGAGTTTTATTACCTATGTAATAAAAATCTATGTATATGTTAATTAATTCACAGAAAAAGTGATATCACAGTGATGTGAGAATTATCCAACAAAGATTTTAAAGTAAACATCATAAAATGTTTTAACAAGAAATTATGAACATGCTTAATATCAGAAATAAGGAGCTTCCACAAAAAAAGATATGCAGCAAAACCAAATGTAAATTTTAGAACTGAAAACAGCAGAAAAATGGAAGAAGAGACACCAGCAAACTTGAAAACAGAAATAGAAATTATTCAATCTGAACAATAGAAAGAAAAAGAAAAATGGACAGAGTCTCAGATCTATTCCACAAGATTTGACATTCATACTATTACAATACCTGAAAAAGAGGAAAAGAGCAGAACTAAAAAAAGTATTTAAAGATATAATGATTTGAAAATGCCTCAAATTTGACAAATAACACACAGATTTAAGAACTTGAGAACCCTCAAATACGAGATAAATGCAAAGAAATACACAATAAGACCTGATAGTCAAACTTCTTAAAACTATTTTTTTTAGAAATTTGTGAGAAAAAAACAGGTACATATAGAAGAAAAATTATTTGAATGATATAGTACATTTCTTATCATAAATGATGGATGCAAGAAGGAAATGACCCAATGTTTTTTGAGTACTGAAAGAAAGAAACTGGAAATTTATATAGAGCTGATATATCCTTCAAGAATGAAGGGAAATTAAGGTGCAGGAAAACAAAGAAACTTTATCAACAGCAGAACAATGTTAATGACATCTGTTGATATATTTAATTACATTTATATCATTAGATGTAGAAAAGGCTTTCAACAAAATCCAGCATCCACTTTTGATAAAAACCCTTGAACACCCAGGTATTGAGGGAACATACCTCAAAATTGTAAAAGCCATAAACCCACAACCAACATACTACTAAATGGACAGAAATTGAAAGTTTTTCTCCTAAATACCGGAGCAAGGCAAAGCTGCTCATTCTCACCATTCCTGTTCAGCATAGCATTGGAAATCCTAGCTAGAACAATCAGACAAGAGAAAACTATCAGGGATATTCAAACAGGAAAAGAAGAAGTTCAGTTATCCCACTACAGATGATATGATCCTATGCCTGGAAAACCCAAGGGAATCTGTCAAAAACGAATTGCACTGATAAAGGACTTTGGCAAAGTCTCAGGGTTTAAAATCAATGTGCAAAAGACAGTTGCGTTTTTATAAACCAACAATTAACAAACAGAGAACCAAATAAAAAGTGCAGTCCCTTTCACAATAGTCACATACACACACAAAATGAAATAACTTGGCATATTCCTAACCAGAGAAGTGAAAGATCTGTACAATGAAAACTACAAAACATTGCTCAAGAAATCCAGGAAGACACAAACAAATGGAAAAATAGTCCAAGTTCATGGATAGGAAGAATCAACATAGTTAAGATGTCCTTCCTACCAAAGACAATCTACAGATTCAATGCAATGCCCATTAAATTACCAACATCATTCTTCTCAGATCTGAAAGTGACAATACAGAAATTCATATGGAAACATAAGTGCCCATGAATAGCCAAAACAATCCTCAGCAAAAGAAACAAAGCAGGAGGTATCACACTTCTGGACTTTAAACTTTATTATAAGGCTACAATAATCAAAACAGTTTGACACTGGTACAAGAACAGGCATATGGACCAATGAAACAGGACAGAGATTCTGAAAGCAAAATCTCAACAACTCAACCAACTCATCTTCAACAAAGTCTCCAACAACAACCACTGGAGAGAGGAAAACTTATTTAGTAAATGGTGCTGGGAAAACTGGCTGACCCTATGAAGAAGATTGAAACAGGACCCCTACCTATCACCGTACACAAAAATTAATTCTAAATGGATCAAGGACCTGAACGTGAAACCTCAGAATATAAGAACCTTAGAAAATGCAGGAGACACCATTATGGAAATTGGAGTAGGCAACCAATTCCCAATCAAAACCCCAAAAGTCCATGCCATATGAGGTAAGATAGACAAATGGAAACTCATCAAACCGAAAAGCTTTTGCAAAGCAAAAGAAACCATCAAGAGAGTGGGGAAACAACCCACATAATGGGAAAAAAATATTTGCCAACAGTGTATCTGACAAAGGCCTGACATCCAGGATCTACAAGGAACTCAAACATGCCAAAAGGAAAAGAATAAACAGCCTCATTATAAAGTGGGCAAAAGACATGAATAGACACTTCTCAAGAGAGATACAGGTAGCTAACAGAAAAAGTGCTCAGTCTCACTAATCATCAGAGAAATGCAAATCAAAACCACATTGAGATACCACCTAACCCCAGTAAGAATGGCCATGATTAATAAAACAAACAACAGATGCTGTCGAGGATGCACAGAAAAGAGAATGCTTCTATACTGCTGTTGGGAATGCAAACGAGTTCCATCTCTGTAGAAAACAGTGTGGTGATTTCTAAAAGAAATAAAAATTTACCTTCCATATGATCCAGCAATCCCTCTACTTGGAATATACCCACAATAACCCAAAGCATTCTACAAAGATACCTGCATACACATGTTTATTGCAGCATTATTCACAATAGCAAAAACATGGAACCAACTGTGCTTCCCACCGAAAGTGGACTGGATAAAAAAAAATGTGGTACATATATGCAATGAAATATTATGCAGCCATAATGAAGGACAAACAAATGGACTTCACATCAACTTGGATGGATTTAGAGTCTATGATACTCAGTAATCTATCACCAAAACAAAGAACAGAGTACCATATGTTCTTACTCAGAAGTGGACTCTGTACATTTGCCATAATATATAAGAAAGGAACTGGCAGTAGCAGGAAACCACTGTGGTGGGACTGGGGACACAACATCAATAAGGGTGTCCAACAAAGTCTCCAACAACAACCACTGGGGAGAGGAAACCTTATTTAGTAAATGGTGCTGGGAAAACTGGCTGACCACATGAAGAAGATTGAAACAGGACCCCTACCTATCACCATACACAAAAATTAATTCTAAATGGATCAAGGACCTGAACATGAAACCTCAAAATATAAGAACCTTAGAAAATGCAGGAGACATCATTATGGAAATTGGAGTAGGCAACCAATTCCTGATCAAAACCCCAAAAGTCCATGCCATACGAGATAAGAAACAGTGCTCAGCCTCACTAATCATCAGAGAAATGCAGGCAAAGTGGGAACCAAAAGGAGACCCAAAGTGATATCTAACCAGGCAAAGTGGAAACCAAAAGGAGACCCAAACGTTACTTGTATGATGTCCACTTGTATACCTAATTCTTAATTTTACCCCACATCTTTAAAATAAAATATAAAAAGAAAAAGAAAACTATAAAACACTGCTCAAAGAAATCAAAGAAGACACAAATAAATGGAAAAAAAAATATTCCATGCTCATGGATTGAAAGAATTAACTTTTTTTGTTTATTATTATTATTATTATTATTATTTGAGTCAGAGTCTCACTCTATCGCCCAAGCTGAAGTGCAGTGGCATGCTCACAACCACCACAGCATCGACCTGCTAGATTCAGGTGATCCTTCCACCTCAACCTTCCAAGTAGCTGGAACTACAGGTGCACACGAACACACCCAGCTAGTTTTTTTTTTTAATTATTATTATTGTAGAGATGAAGTCTCACCAAGTTGCCTAGGTTGGTCTCGAACCCCTGAGGCTAGACAATACTCTCACCTTGGCCTCCCAAAATGTTGGGATTACAGGGTCAAGTCACCATGCCCGGCAGAATTATCATTGTTAAAACATCCATCCTGCCCAAGATAGTCTACAGATTCAATACAATACCCATTAAATTATCATCATTATTCTTCTCAAATCTGTAAACAAGAATACAGCAATTCATATGGAAACAAAATCAACCACAAATAACCAAAATAATCCTCAGTAAAAGGAACAAAGCAGGAGTATCACACTTCAAGTCTTTAAACTGTATTATAAGGCTGCAATAATAAAAACAGTCTGGTATTGGTACAAGAACAGGCATATAGACCAATGGAACAGGATAGAGACTCCAGAAGCAAAACCTCAATTTTTCAACCAACTCATCTTCGACAAAGCCTCCACCAATAACCCCTGGAGAGAGGAGAAACTATTCAGTAAATGGTGCTGGGAAAACTGGCTGACCACATGCAGAAGAATGAAACAGGATCCCAACCTAACACCATAAACAAAATTCAACTCCAAATGGATGAAAGACCTAAATGCAAAATCTCAGACTATAAGAATCTTAGAAAACACAGGAGATATTCTTATGGAAACTGGAATAGGCAACCAACTCCTGATCAAAACCTCAAATGCCCATGCCATAAGAGATAAAAAAGACAAATGGGACCTCATCAAACTGAAAACTTCTGCAAAGCAAAATAAACCATCAAAAGAGTGGGGAGACAGTCCACAGAATGAGAAAAAATATTTGCCATCTGTGTATATCTGACAAAGGCCTAACATCCAGGATCTGCAAGGAACCCAACCATGATGAAAGGAAAAAACAAACAGCCCTATCAAAAAGTGGGCAAAAGATATGAATAGACTCCTCTCAAAAGAAGACACATGAGCAGCCAACAGACACATGAAAAGATGCTCAACCTCACTAATAATCAAAGAAATGCAAATCAAAACCACAGTGGGACACTACCTAACTCCAGTAAGAATGGCCCTCATTAATAAGTCATAAACAACAGATACTGGTAAGGATGCAGAGAAAAGGGAACACTTCTATACTGTTGGTAGGAATGCAAACTCGTTCCACCTCTGGAAAACAGTGTGGCGATTCCTCAAAAAATTAGAAATTGACTTTCCATACAACCCAGCAATCTCCCTTCTGGAAATATACCCAGAGGAACTCAAATCATTCTACAAAGGAGATACCTGTGCATGCATGTTTACTGCAGCACCACTCACAATAACAAAAACATGGAAGCAACTGGGTTGCCGATTAAAACTGGACTAGATTAAAAAAATATGGTACATATACACAATGGAATATTACACGGCCAAAAAGAAGGAAAAAACTATGGAATTCGCAGCAACTTGTATGAATTTAGAGTTGATCATACTCAGTGATTAATCACAGAAACAAAGAACTGAGTACCATATGTTCTCACTCATAGGTGAATCCTGAACACCTATCATAATACTACAAGAAATAACTTGGCAGTAGCAGGACACTGCTGGGTAGTGGAAGGGGAGGCACAAAAAATCAATAAGGGTGCCTGATCCTAATCCAGGTGAAGTGCGGGCCAATGGGAGGACTAAACTTCACCTGAACCTAGGCCAATTATGTGCCCAATCATGACTTTTACCCCATGTCTTAAAAACTTTTAAAAAAGAAGAAAAAAATTTTTCAAAAAACGCATCAAATTACCATATCATTGCTTTCTGGGCAGTTATACCCCTATTAAATAATAATTTACTCTTCAATAAACTTTAACAAAAGTTTAGTGACTGGGAGTCCTGGAATTGAGCATGCTTTGCAAATAAAGGTAACTTATATACCGCCCCCCTCAAAAAAAATGAATGGTATCTAATTAGACAGGTTATGGAAAAAAAACTTCAAATTTCAGGATGGTAAAAGTATACAGAAAGTAATACTAGAATTAATTCTATGGTTTTCTTCAAATTTTAAGTAATCTAGATTGCTTGACATTTATAGCACAAAAACACTTTAGCCAATATGATTTTAAATGTAAGTAGAAAACATATTTAAGACATTCATATTATAAAAGGGGAGACTAAAAGCATGTAAAGAATAGAAGGTATGTTTTTTTTCTCTTCACAGTGGCAATTATGCTGTAGGATTTGAAGTGTTATTATTCCATCTTGGGCAGTTAACTATTGTTGTTGCTGTTACTGTTATTGTTCTTGACATTACTTCTCAATAATCTTTGACTTGCTACTGTGGTATGGTGAAAACATAAGCCTGACCATGGAGCACCAGTTAATCTTAATGCTAGTTCGAGAACTCCAGGTGATCTTAGATGCTATCTCCTACACCTAACCACAAAAACAGGAATATACTGAAGCATTCCATCATTAAGCAGAGGTTGTATACATGGGAGATAGGCCAAAGCTGGTCCTAAGTGTGTTGACTTACAGATTAGAGTGCTTGTTTTGGCCAATCTAATACCTCAAAACAACTTACCACCAATTAAGCAAGGATGAAAAGTGTGATCCCGATTTACAGATGGCTTTTTGTTTTATGCCAGTATGGCTGAAAATGAACATCTGTGCCATCTTGTTTCTTAAAACAAGATTTTCTGAATGAAAAATGGAGCCAGAAAAAAAACTCTCAGTTGAAAAGATTATATATATCCACTTAGCTTGATAAAGCAATGCTCTGTAGTCAAGAAATGCACCCAATCTGGAGAAGAGGCTAATGGTTTGAATAATTAGAAGCTTATAAGTAAAGTTAGAGGAAGAATGGTTTCAAAGAGGTTTTGTGGAAATAATTATTGGTGGAGAAATTGTAATGGACACAAAACCTAAAAATAGGAGCACTAAGTGTATGTCTAGCTGAAGGATTTCACTGCAAAATCGTGAAGGAAGAATAGTGTGTGTGTGTGTGTGTGTGTGTGTGTGTGTGTGTGTGTGTGTGTGGTTTAGTTATCCTCCCAAAAGTCTGTCTGGAGCACATTCAATGAGATCATAAATAGGGCGGTGACTATAATATCAGCTGTAAAGACAATAATGGCTCATCTCATTACAGTCAACTTATAGAAGCTGATATTTGCTGCTGAATATCAATTACCAACAGGAATTTGCCAAAACTTTAAGAGATCAGTCAGTTTTGTTATGGCAAGTTGTCTACTTTGAACACTTCTGTCATGGCTGAGTTGCAAATTCTTCCTTTTAAAGGTGATTATTTATTAAACATTGAGTTTCCCTTCTTTGCCTATATAGTCTGTGAAAAGACCAATAATTCTATATCAATTTGATACTACATACAAAAGTGTTTCCATACAGAATTTCTTGTGTTCAAGCAACTTTCATCTCTAATTTTTACAAATGAAACTTTTTTTTTTTGAGTTGGCGTTTCACTCTGTCGTCCAGACTGGAGTGCAGTGGCATGCTTCCAGACATCACAGCCTCAACCTGCTGGGCTCCTGCGATCCTTCCACCTCAGCCTTCCAAGTAGCCGGAACTACAGGCGCACGCCACCACACCCGGTTAATTTTTGATTTATTGTAGAGATGAGGTCTACACCAAGTTGCCCGGGCAGGTCTCTAACCTGCGGGCTCAGGCAATTCACTCGCCTCAGCCTCCCAAAACGCTGGGATTACAGGCTGAGCCACCGAGCCCAGCCAAACTGAACTTTTAAAAACTTTTCTGCCTTTCAATACTCTGTGTCCTTCTTTGTCTGAACCATGCCAGAAACCCAATGCACCAGAAAGACAAGAAAGAGCCTTGGAAACCAATCCTGGAGGATCAACCCCATTTGACATAGAGCGAAGTTTTGGAAGCCAAGGTTTGAAAGCAGACAGACCCAGGATTGTCTAAGTGAATAACTCCCAAAACTTTTGTATTCAGTTCTCTTGAATCACAACTCTGTTGCTCAAAAAAGTTTTATATATATATATATGGCAAAAGTATTGGCTAAGGGAACTTAGTTAATACTCTTTCTATCCCTCAGGGGTTTTTGTCATTTCCCTCAATTCAGTGAGGTTCCTAATTATCTTTTCAATAAGTCCACTTTTGCTAAAGTTATTCTGTCAGTTTCTGTTGCATACAGTTAAAAAAATAACTTTATATGAATAGGAAGTATGCATAAGCTATTTAAATAATCTTTAAAATATTTGTGAGACTATGTTAATACATACTTATCCAAGTTCAAGAAATTTTAAAAAAAAATCTGTGAAATCAAATCCACTATCAAACTTTCGAAAGACATAGGCACACAGGTGTGCACACAGATGACAAGAAAGATGGAAAGATACCTTGCCCTGGAATGCTAATTTTTTTTTCTTGCCCAATAAGAACAATTCCATATTGCGGTTTGTCACGTATCCTAGATGTTTTATCCTATGTACCCTTCAAATTTCCAACACTCCCATAAATTCTTTAAGCTACCTATTGCATTTTTTAAGAATCTAGCTGGAGGATATTGTGCTGTTTGCAAATAAAAACAGTGACCAATATATTAATTGGTAAAAAGAAATTATTGCAGAAAAAAAAAAAGCGAAGAAACCAGAATTTATAGGGTGTTTCTAATCCAGAATTTGAAGTCAAATGAGGAGCTAGTTCACATCATTTGAAGAAGCACTGACACTCTCTGGCACACATTAGTAAAACAGTATTTAAATTATTAACCATAGCTACTTGGAATGAAATGACTAAAGTAAAAATTTAAGTGACTGTTGCAATAGACTTTTTTTTTTTTTCAAAAATTGTGATGTGAGCTAGCTGCTTCTAAATTTGATGAAGAGCTTAAAGAAAAAGACTCACATGATTAAATTGTTGAATGAAAGCATGGCCAGAGAACTGCTAGGTTTTTTAGGTTATTTTCTTACAGTAGCAGAGTTCAAGTAGATAGATATCAAATGTAAAACCTAAACATGACTGGTATTGAAATATACTATAAGATATATTCATATACTTCCATAGTCTGATTTGAAAACTGGAACATTGTTTAGGAAAAAGTGGAAAATTAAGAAATATACTGGAGATGTTCAGTCTCTGAATACCACAAATGTGCAGACATCACTGAGCATTCCTTCTCAGTAAAAACAGCCCTTTTCCAATATTGAATGTTTTTTTGCTGAAAATTGTGATAACTACACATGAGGATAGATATCTCAGAAAGAGATACGCACAATTGCCTCCAGATCCATAGCCCTACCTGGCTACACATTTGAACTACCTGTAGAAGTTTAAAATATTTTGTTGTCATGGCCAATTAAACCAGATTCCCTGAGGGTGGAGCCCAGTCATCTGTCTCTTTTGAAAGTTCCCCAAGAGGAGGTTTACTTGACTGACCCCTCAAATATACATATACAAAATATATACCTTATTTATATTGCCACAATTGTGGGAATATTTATGGGTATATATAGATCCAGATTAATTTATTAATATAAATATACTCACCAGGGGTTCTGGATTTCATGTATTGATAAAGGCATTTGGGAATAATTTTAATTAAAATGCCAGTTCCATGTAGACAGCGATAAAGATGACAAATACTGCCATTGAAACAGTCTTCTCAATTTCACTGTTTTTGGTGGTATTTTGAATTTACTGACACATAGTTAGCATTGTTGTCTCTACCCAATAGCAATATTTGAGAAAGGTCAGCACAATTACAGAAAGTATATTCAGTGATGTGAACACTGAGGTGTCTTAAGAAACACCTTAGTGATAACACCTCAAGGATATGTTATAAATCTCACTTTTAGTCTTCCTCTCAAAAATCTTCAGCTAGTATCCCCCAAAAACAGGAACTATCTTTTTGGAAGATAGGCCCCTTGTAGACCACTCAGACTTTATTCTTCTGGATCAAACAGTCAATGAAAGTTTTTATCTGGAAGTGTTGAGACAGTTGCCTCACCATTTGCAGAATAAACATTCCAAGTTGTGGGAAACAGGTGACTGGTTCTTCCATCATGACAATGCACCTGCCCATATCATGCTGAGTGCTCAGAAATTTTTAAATAAAAAATGGCATGACCACTGTGCCTCACCCTTCCTATTTACCGGATCTCATCCAAAACGATTTTCTTGTTTGTTTCTCCGGATGAAAAAAGTCCTTAAAAAGACATTTTCCCCATGTGAAAGAAGTGAAACAAAAAATGGCAGAAGCACAAAAAGACTTCAAAATCTGTTTTGAGCAGTAGAAGAAGTGTTTCAATAGGTGTATTTCATCAAACCAAGAGTACTTTGAAGATGACCAAAGTTTAAACATATAAGAATAGATATAAAAATGTTTGTATAAATAAATTCTGGGTTTCTTTGGGTCTCCTTTTGTATATACTGAGAACATCTGTGAATTGAAAAAGAAAATATCCAGAATTCTGTCTGATTATTGGACATTAACTCTGAGTTAATCCTAATCAATAAATGTCAAAAATGTTTATGTTGATTTTTTGGTCAAAATGGGGACTTATAGGTGTCAGGTTACTAACTCAATTTCACAGGGTCGATGAAACAATCTAATGTTTTGATCCTTCCCCATTTCCAGTTGAATAGTTACAATATGGGTACTCAAAAATGAGAGAATCCTCACTTTTACTTCCTTGACACATGGGTGAAGACTAGTATGGTAAAAAGAATATTTGCCTTTCTATCCCTAACAGTGAATTAAAAGCAAAGTAGTGAGTGACGTTGGGAAAATAATTAAAATTTGTGTCACTGTTGAAGAGTTGGAATAAATAGCGGTGCTGATTCTTATCATATTCTATTTAACTTTGGTTTGATTGGATATAGGAAAATGACAATTAATTATCATAAGCTTGATCAGTGGTGACTCCAACTGAAGCTACTATTAGAGATGTGATTTGGTTTTTGGAGTAAGGTCACAGAGTATCAAGAACCAAGGATGTTACTCATCTAATGGGTTCTATTTTCTTTATTCCAAAGGCAGTGCATCAATAGACATTTGTTGTCTCCTGGCAAGTTTAGTAATATATTTTTGCCATGTTTTATGGGCTAAGTTTGGTCTCTGATGCTGCAAAATTATTCATTCCGTCAAGAACTTAAACATCTGTCATTTTATAGTATATCACTATAGTCCAATATAGATGGTATCCAGATTATGACACCTTATAAGCAGGAAATTGATGGTATCTCATATTCCTTGCACAAAAGAAAAACTTTGAAAAATTTTTGGAGTCTGTCATCTTAGTAAAGTTTCTATGAATCTAATAGAATATAGAATATTGATGTAAATGTGTTACAACAATTGGGGAAAAATAGTAAAGAAGCACTATGTTTGTTAGGTCTTATATATTCTGAAGGCAATGAATGCTAAGTAATCTGCAATGTTGTAAAGTTGGCAGATTTTACTTGATCCCAGAAAAAGTTGCTCAACTAGTTCTGGTTGCAGTGCACACAATTCTGTCTGTTTGTTTTTATAAATTAGAGTATTTTCTAGCATTTATAGAGTTTGTGGAAGATAAACGTATCTTTCAGCAGCATCTCCTGACTACTGAGCTCTTTAAAGATCAGATATCTATCCATGAGAGCAAAAATGCTTGTGCCAATATAAAAATTCAAGACTGACAATTAAGTTAGCGAACTCATGACTGTGTGCTAATGTTGCCAGGACTGTACAAACAACTCAGTAAGGTTTCATAACCTTGATATATCAATGCCTCACACCTGTGTTTGTGTCAATGTGTGGCGGTGTCTTGCCAAGTGACATTCATTATTGTTCTTGTGCTTTTTTGTATACTGTCGTGAGAATGTCAGAGCTTGAATTAGAGCAATGAACAAACATTACATTTCTAGTTAAAGTTGGCAAGAGTGGAAGTGAAACCAGGACTATATTAGTCCAAGTTTATGGAGATAATGCTGTGAAGAAACATGTACAAATGGATTAGATCTTTATCTGAGGGGAGAAAATGCATCACCGATGAAGAGAGGTCAGGATGACTAGTAACAAGCAAGACAAAAACATTGCAAAAATTCAACAAATTGTGTATAAAAATCATTGGCTAACTGTGAGAAGTATAGCAGACCAAATAAACATCAATAGAGAAACAGAAAAATCTAAACTGAAAATCTTGGCATGAGAAAGGTGTGTGCAAAAATGGTCCCAAGCAAGCTCTTGCATCAGGACAATGCACCAGCTCACTATGAGGGAGTTTTTAGTCAGCAAATAAATAACCATATTGGAACACCCTCCCTACTCACCTGATCTGGCTTCTAATGACTTTTTTCTTTACCTGAAGATAAAGGAAATATTGAAAAGAAGACATTTTTATGACATTCAGGATATGAAGGGTAATACAATGACAGCTATGATGGCCATCCCAGAAAAAATAATTCCAGACTTGCTCTGACAGGTGGACTAGGTGCTGGTGTCAGTGCATAGCTTCCCAAAGGGAGTACTTCAAAGGTGACCGTAGTGATACTCAGCAATAAGCTATGTAGTACTTTTTCTAGGATGAGTTTGTGAACTTAATTATCAGAACTTGTACCATCAAAAGTGAATGTCCCTATGTGGCAAATCATGAATTAGATGCTGTCTGATTTTTTAAGCCACACAATTTGGCATACCCACTAGCAATTTGTCATAAAGAAAAAGTCGTACAGATGTAGTATCGGACTCATCAAGTGATAAAAATAGAAACAAATGGAGTTAGTTGGTGCCTAGCACCTTTACCACATCTACTCCTGTGCACAGCAATATCTTTTCCAATATATACTTAAGATTATTAGAGGAGTATTTAATACTCGATAAATAGGAGGAAAAAAATAAACCTAGTTTACGGATAGATGTGTCTGATATTCTGTCAATGGCTGGAAATAGGCTTAGCTCTACTTTCTTGTAACAACGACTATGAAGGGCAACAGAAAGAAAAATACTCTCAATGGACAAAAATTTGGGGAGGAAAAATAGTCACAGTAGACATAAGATTTAGCAGTATATATGTTCACAATTCCTTCCTGGAGAGATAACTAGATATATAAATGCATATAAATCTATATCAATTCATAGGCAATGAGTGATTCTTTTGGTGTGTGGTAATATGTTAGGAACAGGACTGGTTAATAGACATGTCTGAAAATAGAGTTTTGGAGATGAATCTAAAATAATTGGTCCAAGGTATATAAAAAAACTTGTGTTCCAGTTTTAGTCTTATTCTCACGAAAAAAATCTCTCTCTCTTGCATAAAAAGCTTGCCATTAATAAGGCAAGCCATTCAAATTCTCCCCTGCCCAGCCCAGTGTTTATTCAGTTAAATCATGAACAAAGTATCTTGCCTTATGGTGACATGGAATGCGATTATACATTGTGTAATCAAAATAAATGTTTCCTCTTCAGCTCTGATTGGGCTGTTTGCTGCTACTGCTGAAACTATAATCTTGCAGTAGTAGAATTCAGTACTGAGTCCTCACAGTAAGACACTATACTCTGAGGGGATGCACCTGTCACTTGTTGGAAGACCACTGCAGTAGAATTTTCCATCATGGTGAGCAGACTACAGCAGTAACTTGCCATCTTTGAAGCAGATAACATTATTGAATGAGAATTCTTCTTCCCTATGTATTATGCTTATGTTAGCAACACCATCCATAGACTTACCAAATGCTTTATTTTCTGTAATACTATTTTACAACATATTACTTCTGATCAAGAATAAAATTTTATAGCAAAAGGGTAGGACAATGACCTAACACTCATAAGACTCATTAATCTTATTATTAGATATGTATTGTCCACATATGTGATAAACAAACAACACAGAACAGTTTAATAATATACCGATAACATAGGCATGAAGCCATCTAAGAGAAAATATCTCACAAAGTGCTGTCTTACATGACACTGTTAATCTAGTGTCACCATAGCTATACTATTTGAGGGATGTGGTGATTGATACTTGAAATTAAATGATCCATTGCATTTAAAGAAAATCATATCAATGACCATATCAAAGAAGTAATATGATAAAGTAAAATAAAACTAAGATTTAGATGTAAAGACTCCTGGTTTACCAATTTACAATATGGCTTATTTTAAATAGTTTTCTATCTTTTCCAACACTAAATTTTCTTAACTTCCAAAAAGTGAAATTAAGGCAAATCTCATTACCCAACTTCAAAATATACTCCTAAGCTATAATAATCACAATGGTAAGATATTGGCATATCAACAGAAATATAACCAATGAAACTGAATAGAGACCCCAGAAATAAATCCTTGCATTTAACATCAATAAATTTTCAACAAAGATGTCAAGAACACAAAATAAAGGACAATACCTTTATTAAATTATATCGGGAAAACAGGATATCCACATGGAGAAAAACAAAATTAAATCCTTACCTTATACTATATATAAAAATCAACTCAAACTGAATTAAAAACTTAAACATGAGTCCTAAAACTGTAAAACTACAGAAAGAAAACATAGGAGAAAGTTTTACAACATTGATCAGGGCAATAATACTTAGATGTGATCACAAAAGTACAGTCCACAACAACAATAAAGACAAATGGAAATATATAAAACTAAAAAGCTTCCACAAACTCGAAAAAACAAAAAAAAGAAAAGAAATTGTTGGGGAGGAGTGAAAGACAATCTAAGGAATGAGGGAAAAAATGTCTGCAAACCATGCATTTCATAAGTGATTAATATCTAAAATATATAGACAGTTCACATAACTCAATCTCAAGAAGGTAAATACCTGATTTTAAAATGGGCAAAAGACTTTAAAAGACAATTCTCAAAAGAAGACATAGGCCAGATGTTGTGGCTCACACCTGTAATCTCAGTACTTTGAGAAGCTGAAGGGGAACGATTGCTTGAATCGAGAAGTTCAGGACCAACCTAGGCAACACAATGATGAGAACTTGTCTCTGCAAAAGATAAAAATAAAAAATAAAAGCTGAGCTTTGTGATGCACACCTGCAGTTCCAGCTATTTGGAAGTTTAAGGTGGAAGGATATTTTGAGCCCAAATGGTTGAGGCTACAGTGAGCCATAACTGTGCCACTGCACTCCAGACTTGGACACACAGTGAGACTTCAATTCAAATAAAAATAAAATTAAAAGAAGACATAGAATTGGCCAACAAATATGTTAAAAGAATGCTCAATGGTACTAATTATTTAGAAAATGCAAATTAAAACCGTAACAAAGCCAGACTCGGTGGCTCAGCCTGTAATCCCACGCTTTGGGAGGCTGAGGTGAGTGGGTTGCCTGAGCCTGAGGGTTCGAGACCCTCCTGGGCAACTTGGCGAGACCTCATCTCTACAATAATTCAAAAAATTAGCCGGGCGTGGTAGCACGCGCCTGTAGTTCCAGCTACTCGGAAGGCTGAGTCGGAAGGATCACTGGATGCAGGTCGAGGCTGCGGTGGCCGGGAGCGGCCACTGCACTCCAGTCTGGGCGACAGAGTGAGACTCCAACTCAAAAAAAAAAAAAAAAACCGCAACAAATTATTACCTCATGCCTGGTAAATTGGCTATCATAAAAACATGAAAAATTACAGGCACTAACAACAATGTGGAGAAAAGGGAGCTTCTGCCTGTGTTGGAGGGAATTTAAATTAGTACAGACCTTATGGAAAGCAGTATGGAGGCTCTTCAGAAAATTAAAAATAGAACCACCATATTATCCAGCAAACCCACGACTGGGTATATATCCAAAGGAAATGAAATCAGTATGTTGAAAATAAATCTGCAGCCCCATGTTTATTACAGCATAATTCATAATAACCAAGTTTTGGAATCAACCTAAGTTTTGTTAATGAATGAATGAACTTGAAAAATATAGTACAGAGCCAAGATGGCTGACTGGAAGCAGCTAGTGAACACTTCTTTCACGGAGAGAGTCTGGGGTGATTATTAGCTCTTTAGTAGACTGTCTGGAAGATCACAATGAAGTTCATAAGAAAAGTGTCCAGGACCACTGAGAGTGAAGAAGACCAAGCACCAGCTGCCTTACAGACCCACCCTAGAGCTGAACTGAGAGAAGATCTTCCACGAAGGGAAGAGGTGAGTGTCAGAAAGGATCCCCTTGGGTTTCACATATTTCCCATGGACCACAGTAACCCTAGTCACAGGAGCACTCCCACCCATCCAGCCGAATGCAGCACTGGCTATCACCACACTGCCAAAAAAGTGAGAGAGGAGGTAGTCAGACTCTGGCCGGGCAGAGAGATAGGGAGGTCTTAAGGAGAAGCAATACCTACAGGAATGCCCCTGCACCACCCCCATTATATAACTAGCAACTGAAACGGTGATTGATGTGGTTAAGAACATTTTCTTGATTCAGGATGTTTTGTTCAAAGGGATTTTTTTTTTTTTTTTTTTTTGCCATTTGAATGCAGGCACAATAGCTTAACTAAGTGTCACAACTTAACCCAAGCATATCATAATATCATTAGCATGACACTAGCATTGAGGTTTTACCCCCATAAATGGGCTTTTCTGTGGTATTTTTGGGTAATAATCAAGATGAAGTAGCTTTGGACAAGGGCACACATGCACAGTAAAGGTTGGGACCAGGAAACATCTAGGAGGGTGAGAGGCGAGTAAGATGCAAATGGGAGGAATGTCCCTACAAGGGAGAGAGAAAAATGCAGAACACTCCCCCACTGCGGGGAGCCTATTTTAAGCCCCCTATCTTATTGGAGAACTTTGTTGCTTAATAAACTCCTTCTTTCACTCATCCTTTTGGTGTCTACTACGTTCCTTAATCTTCTTGGTAGTGGGACAAGAACCTGAGGTTGCTGGTCTTAGCTGACAGTGGAGTTAAAAACTCTTGCAACATTTTGGTTGACAGAATCATAAGAGTGAAAATGGGCCTGTCTCTTTACTTGCATTTCTGAGGCTTCTCCTCTTCAAAGTAGTTTTCTTTCTCTCAAAACCAACATGGGTCTTTGTCAGCCACTTAAAAGTGGAATAGCATGGCCGCCGTTCTAAAATCCACAGAGGACAGGCTCGCTGGAAAGGGTTTAGTCAATCCCCCGTTGCTCTTGGGCATTGGAAATGTTGACTCTGTTCTTATCTGGTTTCCTTTCACGGATGTTTAGCCATTGCATGGAGCTGGATTAAATTTGGTAATAATTGAGGATTTCTGGTCAAGGCTACACCTTGGTGTTATCCAAAGGCTCTCGGACCAATTCCAATTTCCGGCTGTCTGATAGGGTATCAGCAGAAGACTTCCAAAGTTTCCTATGACATTGCCTTCTTTTCAAAGCTGCCATGGCTCCTATCCTTTCTTTGTATTCCATGTTAAAGATTTTTATGCAATGTGACAAGGAGCAATGTTGTTTTGCCATTTTTTGAAAACAGGGGGACATGAGGAAAAATCTAGGGGAAGTTTTTTCCTCCATTACATCTGGGCTGCTTCTTTTATGTCAAGGACCAACATAGTTTTGCTAATGTGAAGGAGATGTGCCCGCATAGTCCTGAATTTTCCCCTTTTGGGCAGAATTTTGTGGGGACAAACCACCCCACCTTGAGAACTGCAAGGGTGTATTTTTTTGTTTAAGGTAAATTTGGATTCAAAGCTACACTTTAGCCTGTCAAGTTTTATCTACCTGCTTAAGTGACTTTTCAGAATATACGTTATTAAGGCAATATGGACTTTTCCCTCTAGGAATACTGTCAACCTTATGTCCTAACACTCAGGTAGCCCATCTACTCACTTCATTAAGACTTAAATTCCAATTGAACTGTCCCATCTGTAATTATGAAAATCTTATGTGGAACAGGAATACTTCCATAAGAATGTCTCTGTCAAATAAGAGCTGCAATGTGTCAAAAGCCATTAGAAAGAGATTCAATAGATCCATACACCTTCCTCAGACATTTTTTATGCTCTCAATTTGAATAGTCACACAGAAAAGGAGGGTTTTACCTACAAATTGACCCTTCTCATTTTTGTGGGTGCCGGCAACTGACCAACTGTGCACTGATACTTTTCAAGAAAAGGAAAGCAGAGAAATGCCTATGTAAAGACTGGTGCATATGTTACTCATACAGTTGGTCCAACTCATATACACCTCTAAGGTGTACATGCACAAACAAATGCATATGCCTTCTTCCAGCACCCACAACTCTCCCTCTGAGTACCACACCTCAAATTCAAGTACTCCAATGCATCTTTCAGATTTCCATATAGGAAGACCAAACAAGACAATGAGGCTAAAAATGTAAGAGGTTCAGAAGTAGTCTCAGTCGGGGCGAGGGGCTGGGCAATGCGCAGGTAAGTACGACTAAGCCTGTCAACACAGTCCCTCCCACACACATGGATGGAGGTTGTTCTCACATCCATGGGGACATCATGAGTATCTGAGGACAAGGAATGTGGAGGGATGCCCTCTTTCCCTCCATCTCGCTTATGCATGTCAGTCAGAGAGAGTCAAAGTAAGGGATGCTTTTCTTTTGCCTCCCTCTCATTTCAGATGGGCAACAGGCCATCTGCATCTACAGTTTGTACTCCTCTAAAGTGCATCCTGCACCTGGTGCCCCTTTGATCCTCACTGAATAAAGAACACCTTAAATTATTTTGCACCCAGGCATGGTCAGGTTACAAATTACAGGATGAAGAAACCTGGCTATCCAGAGGGAAATATCAATTACACCAAAGCGCGGAATTACAGACTGAGCTGCCGAGCCCAGCTTACAATACAATCTTACAATTAGACCTTTTTGGAAACATAAGGGCAAATGGTCTGAGGTTCCCTATGTACAGGTTTTTGCCGTGGCTCAACCAGCCTCACTTCAGAGAAGAGGATAGAAAAATAAATATTAAAGTCCATCTATAAAAAATCTCTCAAATTAAATCTAGACCAGAACTATCAATCCCCCTCCCAATCAGAAGTAAAGGGATCACATGCTAATTAACCCTGAAAGACAGTCTATTGCCATTTTAATCTGCTTTTTCCAAACCAAACATGCAAGTGCTCTAATATAATCTTCAAACTTTAATAAATACTAAAAAATCAATGCTAGATAATACTGGTGTTTGTTATGTCAGGCTCGCTAAAGTTTTTTATAAAAGGAAAATTACATCACCTTGCTGGGCCTGGCTAGCTTGCCTCTCCACTTTAGAACAGGTAAACTTTGAATGTTAGTTACTCTCTCAGTACACTTTACTAAGCCTAGTACTTCTCTATCTGTAGCATGACAGCGTGAGACCTGATCACTCTCACCTAATTGTCTACACCTCACAACTGAAACTGTAATCTAGCAGTTTATAAAGAATCTTAACAAATTTGCGTGTTTGTAATTGAAACTAAGTAAGGATGGATCACTTTATATCCACGTGGTCTGTTTACTCTAAAGGATTTTATACCAAACCATTACAAACAGAGAAATGATCAAAAATTTCACAGCCTATTAAAAGAGAACTTTTAAGATTTTTTCTCAGCTGAGGCTTTAAAAAAACAACAGGGTACCAACAAGGAAGGCTGCAGAACCAGAGGACCAAAAGAGGTATCTGAATTGGCAGTCACCATTAGCAACAAAACTCTAAGGGCCCATCAGAAACTTGGTAAGAATGAACCTGCTAAGGTGATGGTGTCTGTTGCCATGGGTACAATCTGCAGGGGCACTAAAAGCCTAGCTGCCCCAAAGAGGCCTAAATCTCCAGGACCATGTACACCACGCAGGCCAGAAAGACATTGGAAGGAATGCTCTCTTCTGAAAAGAAGAGAGAATACCTAGCTCAAGAATGATGACCACTGAGAAGGCCTGGGAATCTGCTAACGTTCCTGGCATAACTTACCATCACTCCAATAACCCCCAGGTGAATATTAGGGCATTGGGACTCAAATTACTTTTTTAATTAACACAGATACCAGCTGTTTGGTCCTGGCCATCCATATTGCAATATAAATAGCCTTAATTAAAGTTGCTAAGGACAATTCAAAATGTAAATTAAATACAGATTATATGAAAAGATAGAAAGGAAAAAGCCAGAAAAGAAAAAAAAAAGATGTAAAGACAGTCATTGGCATAAAAGTATGTTTCCATAAGAAAGAATGCAGAGAATAATTGTGTATGGGAAAGCCTGCAATAAAATGGTTGGCTATTTAAAGGAAGAAAAATATAGGACAAAAAATAGAGGGTTTACGCATGTCAAAAAAAGGGCATGTGTATGTTGTAAAATTGTGTATGAAACTCAGGAGACTTGGTACTGGTGAGGGCTCTTCCCTCTCTCCCCTTCTTTAGGCCCAAATTAGGAGAGACCCTACACTGTTCTCTCCACCCTTCAACAGTGAAGCCTGCCAAATAAATTCTTGGATTATCACACAAGGGCATCCTGAAGAAGTCTCCTCCATCAACTCAGAAGAATCTCCCAACTACCAATGTGAGGAAATTGGGGTTCCCAAAGTAAAGATCACAGAAGATAAGTGCCCATAATTAATCTTTTATGACATCTCCCTATTTTCCTAATCCATCTTAGTCCCTTCCCCTGCAAAAAATATTACAGCTCCTTTATGACACACATCTGCAGGGAGACTTTAACTACCTGTGCAATTCAATTTCTAATAAAGAAGGATAAAATTATGAACTTCTCAGCAGCTTGGATGGATTGAGAGCCTATAATACTCAGTGATATATCACAGAAACAAAGAAATGAGTACCACATGTTCTCACTCATAAGCAGATCCTTAACAATTATCATGACATTATAAGAAAGGGATTGGCAGTAATGGGAAACTATAAGGGGTGGGGGGGGCATACTTCATCAATAAGGGTACTTGATCTCAAAACAGGTGAAGTGGGTACCAAAATGAAGCCCAAACTTCATCAGTACATTGAGCATTTGTACACCTAACCCTGAATTGTACCCCACATCTTTAAAATACAAAACAAATACATAAATAAAATTTCAAAAATTTTCTAATATATCCTCTAGAAAAGGTCAAACATTACTTTAAATTGGACCTCTCATCATCCAATTCAGGGACTAAATATTTTCTTATATTATTACCTTTAGTTGCTGTTTTAATGTTTATCTTAATCTGTATTGCTAGGTATCATTGCCAAGGATCCTTTAATTTTGAACACCCATGGGGTTGTCTTCTTCCTTAAGCAGTTATCCATCCTACAAGCATAAATTATAGGTTTATTTTAGTTTGCTGGAATTCCTATGCTAAAAAAATTCATATAAAATCTCACCCACATGGTACAAGGATGGAAAGTCACAGTAGCTGCTGTTGAAAATCAACAAGCATCCATTAATTCATTAGCTACTATGGTTTGCAAAACTGTCGAGCATTGGATATGCTCACAGTAGAACGTGGAGGAACATGCACGTTATTAAATGAAACTTGTTTTTAGATTAACACTTCCTTCAAGGTAGAAGGAAACCTGCAGGTCATAAAAAATTAATATTAAAATTATTGATACTTTAAGGGAAAAGGCAGGCTCAGGACCCAGTTGGCTGCCATCCTTCCTATCCTCTTTTATATCCTCCTTTCTGTCCTTTCTAGGGATCCCTAATATGTGGACATGGATTTTCCCCTTAATAGCTGCTTTTCTTGTATTGCTCCTATTTGGTCCATGCATAATAAGTCTTGTAAAATTTGTTTCTTATTGCCTAGGGTTCATCAAACCTCAAATGGCGATGCAGATGGAGCCCCACATGACAGAGTCTTACTTCCAAGGCCCATTAGGCTGTCCTCTGGAAGACCCCTCACTTCCATGTAAACAATGTCCCCTCACAGCTTAAAGAAGCCAGAGTGATCATTGCTCCTTTCTTCTAACAGCAGTTAGGAATACTACTCCAGAGAAGAAGGAATGAGAGAGGAAATAGATGCTGGCTAGGCAGAGAGACAGGGAGGGTCTCAAGGAAAAGTAACATCTACAGGAACGCCCCTCCACCACCCCCATTATATAACTAGCAATTGAAAATGTGGTTAAGAACATTCTCTTAAGCCAGGATGTTTTGTACAAAGGGACTTTTTGCCATTTGAAAGCAGGTGCAATAGCATAACTAAGTGTCCTAACTTACCCTAAGCTTATTATAATATCATTAGCAATACATTAGGATTGAGGTTTTACCCCTATAAGTGGACTTTTCTGTGGTATTTATGGGTAATAATCAAGATGAAGTAATTTTGGACAAGGGCACACATGCACAGTAAAGCCTGGGACCAGGAAACAGCTAGGAGTGTGAGAGGCAAGTAAGATGCAAATGAGAAGAATGTCCCTAGAAGGGAGAGAGAAAAACCAAGAACACTCTCCCATGTGGGTAACCTATTTTGGCACCCCCCCCTCTTTTTCTGGAGCATTTTGTTGCGTAATAAACTCATCCGATTGGTGTCTGCATTCCTTAATCTTTTTGGTTGTGAGATAAGAACTCAAGATTGCTGGTCTAAGCCAACAGTGGAGTTTAAAAACTCCTGCAACAAAAGGACTCCGTAAAACAGATATCATAGCCATAAATCATGCCATGCAGCCCACCCCACCCCATGCTGACTCCCCACCAAGGGCATTTCTCCTCATCAGAGGCAGATTGCCACTGCACCCACCCCAAGCTCAATTGAAGGCTGCAGCCTTGCTTTGACCCCAGAAGGCCTCTAGCTTGCAGAAGCTTACCTCCTGCAGCTCTCGCCACCACTGTATTTTTCCCTGCCATGTATGAGCCAGAGAAGATACAGGGAGGTGGAGCACCACTGTGGCTCCCAGTCAGGCAGGGCCCCTGCTGTCTGCAGCCTACGGAGGGAGTGGAGAGATAGGGAAGATTCATGCATACATGAAAACAATGCCACAGACTCCCTTCCCCACGGTTTCCAACCAGTTGGAGAGAAGCAGCTCCACTCCCCTCAATCCCTGCTCTTCCCAGCTGCTGCCACCACTGCTTCTTCCACACCCACAAACAAGATGGAGAAAGGACATCTATGTAGTCAGGGAGTCAGGGTGTCTGCCACTCACAGCTTAGGGAGAGAAAGTAGAGTCCCAAACCATTGACTATGAGGCTTCCATCAGGCAGAGAGAAGTCACCCAACTGCACAAGAATACTTTGAAGACATACTGCTGGGCTTCTCCCAGTGGCCATCACTGTTGTTTCCATCCCTACCACTGCCTCAGTCCTTCCCATATGCTGGTCAGAGAAAAAACAAGAGGGAGAATATCTTCACAGATCCTGAACAGCATGACCACCCCCTTCCCTGCCACTCACAGGTGAACAAGGGATTAGAAAGACAGGCCACTTCTGTGCATCCACAAAACCAAAGCCTCAGGCACACACCTTTATGACTCCCTATTAGGTGGAGTCTCCAGGTGGCATGCAGCTGCCTCACACCACTAGACGCTGAAGCTGTGGCTCAGTGCTCTTCCTAGTATACAATCTGCAGAAGTTGCTGTTAGCCCCCTAAATTTCTGCCACCACAGCGCCTGCGCCTGCTGCATTGTGGCCAGGGGAAGAAAAGGGAGTTAGGGCACAAAATAAAGCCAATGGACCATACACAACGCACATTATAGACATATGCATAAGGAAGAGAGAGAAAGAGACAGAGAAGAAAAAACTTAAAAAGTATGACCTCAATGATAGCAAAAACACAAAATTAGCTGCAAAGTCCATATATTTGTCCTTCTTTATGGCTGCAAAATATTCCATTGTGTATTTGTACCACATTTTTTTTTATCCAGTCCAGCTTCGATAAGCAACACGGTTGGTTCCATGTTTTTGCTATTGTGAATAGAGCTGCAACAAACATACGTGTGCAGGTATCTTTTTCATATAATAATTTGAGTTTCTCTGTGCATATTCCCAATAGAGAAATTGCTGGGTCATATGGAAGGTCAATTTCTAGTTCTTTCAGAAATCGCCACAGTCTTCCAAAGAGGTTGTACTAGTCTGCATTCCCACCACAGAAACAAAGAACTGAGTTTCATATGTTCTCACTCATAAGGTGACCTTGAACAATTATAATACTATAAGAAAGCGACTGGCAATAGTTGAAAACTGTTGGGGGTGGGGTGTGGGACTGGCAGTTGAGGGAAACTGTTAGGGGAGGGAGGGGCATACCTCATCAACAAGGGTACCTGCATGATCAATGTTTGTATACATAACCCTGAATTGTAGCCCACATCTTTATAATAAATAAATAAATTTTTTTAAAAACCACAAAATTAAAATGAAAGAATCTGCTCCCACAGATGAGAAGAAATGAGCACAAGAACACCAGTGACACCAAAAAACCAGAGTGTTTCAGCATCTATAAAAAATCCTGCTGGATCCCAACCAATGCATTCTAACCAGCATTTATTGTCCCTAATGAAAAACATAAAGTTTAGAATACAGATGGCAAGGAAACTAAATGAGATCCAAGAGATAATGGGCATCCAAATCTAAGAGGCTACTAAAACAGTCCAAGAAGTAAAAGCTGACATGGCCATTCTATCAAAGAAACAAACTAAAGTATTCACTTCAGGACTTTCAAAACTTAAGTTGCAAGTCTTGACATACTTGACCAGGCAGAAGAAATAATTTCAGAGCCTGAAGACTGATCATCCAAATTAACCCAGGCAAAAATAAAGAAAAATAATTTTCAAAAATAGACAAAGCCTTGAGAGGTATGAGATTATGTAAAGAGACCAAATCTATGTTTGATTGGCATTCCTGAGAAAAGGAGGAAAGGAGCTCAACCTAGACCCAACTTTTCAACACACTATCCTAGAAAACTTGCTAGAAAGGTCACTGTGCCTATGCAAGAAATTCAGAAAACTCCTTTGAGGTACTATACAAGGTGAGCATCTCTAGGGCCCATAGCCATCACACTATCTAATTAGCATACAAAAAAAAAATCTTGACTGGGCACAGTGGCTCAGATCTGTAACCCCAGCATTCTGGAAAGCCAAGGTTAGAGGATCATTTGAGCCCAGGAGTACAAGACCAGCCTAGGCAGTAAAATGACAACTCATCTCTACAAAAATAAAATTAGCTAGGTGTCATGGTATGCACTTGTAGTCCAAGCTATTTGAGAAACTGAGGAGGAAATATCATCTGAACCCAGAAGATTGATGCAGCCATGAGTTGTGATTTTGCCATTGCACTTTAGCTTGGGTAACAGAGTAAGACTCCAACTCAAAAAGAAAGATAAAGGGAAGCAAGGAAGGAAGGAAGGAAGGAAGAAAAGAAAAGAAAAAAAATATTTCTTTAAGACAGCTAGAGTGAAAAGGCAGACCACTTGCCAAAAAAGACCCATCAGAATAGCAGCAGATGTCTCAGCAGAAACCCTACAAGTCTGAAGAAATTAGGGGTCCACTTTTAGCATTTTTTAAAGGCAATTCCAGTCAAAAAGTTTTTATTCTGCCAAACTAAGCTACAGAAACAAAGGAGAAATAAATAATTCCCAGACACACAAATGTTTAGGAAATTTGTCACTTTCATATCAGTCCTACAAGAGAAGCTTAAGGGAGTTCTAAACATGAAAATGAAAGAATAATATCACCTAATGCAAAAGCACACGTAAGCACATAGTTTATAATCCATACAAATCAACCACAAAGCTAAAAACACAAAGAAACATATTGATACTATGACAGGAACAAACCCTTACATACTAATAGCTAACTTGAACATTAATGGCCTAAATGCTACACTTGAAAAGGCAGAGAGTGATAAACTGAATTTAATAAGTGACCCATCTGTCTACTGTCTTCAGGAGACCCAACTCACCTCTAATGACACTCATAGGCTCAAGATAAAGAGATAGAGAAAGATCTTTATGCAACTTTAAAACAAACAACAAACAAAAGCAAAGATTGCTATTCTTATATTAGAAAACAGAATTTAAACCAATAAAAGTAGAAAAGGACAATAGATCAGGTGTGGTGGCTTAAGCCTGTAATCCCAGCACTTTGGAAGGCAGAGGTGAAGGGATTGCCTAAGACCACAGATTCGAGAACAGCCTGGGCAACTTGGCAAGACTTCATCCCTATAATAAATCAAAAAATTAGCCAGGTGTGATAATACGCTCATGAAGTTCTGGCTACTTGGAAGGCTGAGGTGGAAGGATCGCCTGAGCAGGTCGACGCTGTGGTGACCACTGTACTCCAGTCTGGAGGCTGAGCCTGCAACGAGTCATGATTATGCCACTGCACTGAAGTCTGGACAACAGAGTAAGATCCCAACTAAAAAATACACACACACACACACACAAAAATTGCTACTTAAATTAAGGAAGGATATAGACAATCACACAATAATAGTGAAGGGTTTCAACCCCAATTAACAAATTTAGAAAAGTCATGGAAGTAGAATAGTAACAAAGAAATCTGGGACTCTGAAACTGAACCAATTAAATTTAATAAACATCTACAAAACACATCACTCAGCAACCGTAGAGTATATATCATCTGCAAATGGAACACACTCTAAGACCAATCATATAGTCATAAATCAAGTTTGAATACATTTTTAAAAAATTGAAATCATGCCAAACAACTTATCTGACCACAATGGAATAAAAATAAAAATCATCACCAAAAAGAACCCTCAAAAACACGCAAGTACATAAAAAAATAAATACCTTGCTCCTGAACAATTTTTGGGTAAACAAGAAAATCAAGACAGAAACTAAAAAAAAAAAAAAAAAAAAAATTGAAACAAAAATAAAGATACAACACACCAAAACCTCTGGGATGCTACAAAAGCAGTGCAGAAAGAAAAATTTGCAACATTGATGTCTAAATCAAGAAAATATAAATATGTCAAATAAACAACCTAATATTTCACCTAAAGGAACTGGGAAATCAAAACAAACTAAACTCAAAGCTAGCAGAAAAAAGAAAGAAAGAAAAATAAATAACCAAAGCCAGAATAGAACTAAACAAAATTGAGACAAACAAAAAGCTGGTTCTTTGAAAGGATAAACAGGGTTGACAGACATCTGGCCATATTAATCAATAAAAGAGAGAAAATCTGAATAAATACAATCTTAAACAAAAAAGGCAATGCTCCAACCAATCCTGAAGAAATACAAAACATTATCAGAAATTATTATAAATATCTGTATGCATGCAAGTTAGAGAATATTGAGAAAATAGATAAAGTCCTGGAAATACACAACCTCTGAAGATTGAAACAAATAATTTGATATCCTGAACAGCTCAATAAGAAGCCAAGACATTGAGTCAGTAATAAAAGACCCACCTAACAACAACAACAACAACAACAAAAAGTTATGGGCCAGACAGATTCATAGTTTAATTCTAAAAGGCATACAAGGAAGAGCTGGTATTAATTCTACTGAAGGTGTTTCCAGCATTTGAAAAGGAAGGACTCCTGATACCAAAAATTGGCAAAGACATAACAAAGGACAATATCCTTGATGAACATAGATGCATATCTGCATCCAAACACTAACAAACCACATCCCGTACCACGTCGAAAAGATCACTTATTACATCAGAAGGGCTTATTCCCAAGATGCAAGGTTGGTTCAACGTACACAAATCAATAAGTGTAATTGAACATATACACAGAATTTACAGCAAGAACAACATGATTATCTCAATAGATGAAGAAAAAACACTTGATTAAATTCAAAATCCCTTTAAATTAAAAACTCTCAATTATCTAGGCATTGAAGGAACTTTCCTCAAAATAGTAAGAGGCATTTATGATAAACCCACAGCCAACACCATAATTAATAGACAGAGATTGTAAGCATTCCATGTAAAAAAACAGAAGAAGACAATGATGTCCCTTCTCACCACTCCTATTTAACATAGTCCTGGAAGTCCTAGTCAGAGTAAACCAGCAAGAGAAAGAAATAAAAGGTATCCAAATAGTAAAAGAGTAAGTAAAATTACCTCTCTTCATAAACAATATAATTCTACATCTAGAAATTCATAAAGATTTTACCAAAAAGTTCCTAGACCTCAGAAGTTACTTCAGTAAAGCCTTGGGACACAAATTAAATGATCAAAAATCTGTATCATTTCTAGACACCAACAACATTCAAGCTGAAAACCAATCAAGAACACAATGTCACTTACAATAGCCACTCATACACACACAAAACACCTGGAAATATATCTAACTTATAAGAGGAATGGTCTCTACAAAGAGAACTATACAGTACTGCTGAAAGTAATAAAAGATGACATGAACAAATGGAAAAATATTCCATGAGTGGTTTAAAAGAATCAATATAATTAAAATGTCCATACTGCCCAAAGCAAACTACAGATTCAGCACAACCACTATCAAATTACCAGCGTTATTTTTCACAGATCCAGGGGAAAAAATACTTAAATTAATATGGACACACAAAAAAACTTGAATATCCAAAGCAACTTTAAAAAAAAGAGCAAAGCCAGTAGGATCACATTTCTCCACTTTACAGCAGCCAAAATAGCATGGTGCTAGTACAAATACAGAGACAGACCAATGGAAGAGAACACAAAACTCAGAAATAAAGCCACTCATATTAAACCCACTGACCTGTGGAAAAGATAAAAAAAATATACCTTGGGGAAAGGACAATGTATTCAATTCTACAAGGAAACTGGTTAGCCATATGCAGAGGAATGAAGTTGGACCTCTTCCTCTCGCTATATATAAAAATTAACTCAAAATAAATACTTAAATGAGACTCAAACTATAAAAATCCTTGAAGAAAGCCTAGGAAACACTTCTCTGGACATAACCCTAGCCAATAAATTCATAACCAATTCCTCAAAAGCAAACGCAACAAAACTAAATTTGACAAGTGGGACCTAAATAAACTAAAGAATGACTGCACAACAAGAGAAAGCATCAACCAGAGCAAATAGACACTCTGCAGGATTGGAGGAAATACATTCAAACTATACATTTAACAAATAACTACTATCCATAATCCATAAGAAACTCTAATGAATCAACAGGCAAAATAAATAACTCCATTAAAAAATGGGCATAGGACATAAACAGATGCTTCTCAAAAGAAGACCTACAAGTGGCCTACAAACATAAAAATAATGTTCAACATCACAATCATTAGAGAAATGCAAATCAATACCACAGTAAGATACCATCTCACATCATTCAGAATGGCTATCATTGATAAGTCAAAAAATAGCAAATGTTGGTGATGTTACTGAGAAAAGAAAATAATGCTCATACACTATTGGTAGGGTTGTAAGCTAGTTCAGTCCCTATGGAAAACAATTTGGAAATTTCTCTAAAAATAGATATACCATTTGACCCAGCAATTCCACTATTGAGTATATATATATCCCCAAAGGCATAAATCATTTCACCAAAAAGACACCTGCAGTCACATATATATCACAGCACTCTTCATAATAGCAAAAACATGTAACCAATCTAGATGCCCATGAACAGTGGACTGGATAAAAATTGTGGTATGCATTCACTATGGAATACTTCACAATCATAAAGAAGAGCAAAATCATGTCCTTTACAACAACATGATTTTGTGAGAGCTAAAGACTGGGTACACACTGACTTAGGGATGGAAACAATAGAGACTGGGGACTCCTAAATGGGAAGGAAGAGAGTTGGCTAGGGGTTGGAAAACCACCTGGGTACCACGCTCATTTCCTGAGTGATGGGCTCAATAGAAGCCCAAACTTCACCATCACACAATATACCCATGTGACAAACCTGCACATGTACCCTTTTAATGTATAATTGATTAGTCAATAAATTAATTAAAATGTGGTATATATACAGAATAAAATATTATTTAGCCTTAAAAATTAAAATCTTAGCCGGGCTCGGTGGCTCAGCTTGTAATCCCGCGCCTTTGGGAGGCTGAGGTGAGTGGATTGCCTGAGCCTGCGGGTTCGAGACCCGCCTGGGCAAGCAAGACCTCATCTCTACAATAAATGAAAAAAATTATCCAGGCGTGGTAGTGCGTTCCAGCTACTTGGAAGGCTGAGGCGGAAGGATCACCGGAGCTCGGCAGGTCAAGGCTGCGGTGGCTGGGAGCAGCCACTGCACTCCAGTCTGGGCGACAGAGCAAGACTCCAA
>CAUYQG010208231.1:0-11915 GCA_963574415.1 Tarsius wallacei
TGGATGGCGGTGGCGGAAGGTTGGCTGGTGCCCAGCAGGTGGTGGTTGGGGTGGTTGGATGTGGCCACTGCACTCATGTCTGGGCGAAATATTTTGACTCCAACTCAAAAAAAAAAAAAAAAAAAAAAATCAGTAACAAAGGCAAAAATCTTCAGGTCTGCTAGAAAAATATTCCCATGATGTAAAGGAAGACAAAGAATTGGTGCCAATTCTGTTTAGAAACTGTGCAAGCCAAGTCAACAAAACTTTTTTAAATGTTGGAAGAAAAAGACAAACATCAACATAGACATTTTCCACAAAAAGTGTCCTGTAAAAGTAGCCTTCAAGATAAGGAGCACATAGAACATGCCGACAGACTTTGGAGAAAGCAGCTACAATTCTTTAATTGCATAATGGGGCTAAACTTATTCACCTGCACCCATTTTCACTCTTTCCATCTCTATTTTATAATAAAATCTAAGGCAATTCAGATGCTCATTGTGCAGTGATCTTACTTGAGACATTTAGACTCCCTTATTATGAACTGAAAGTCTGTGTTCTTTCAAAATTCATTTATTGAAGTTCTAACCTCCAATATTGGTGTATTTGGAGAGGGGCTTCTAGGAAAATAGTTAAAATTAGATGAGGTAATGAAGATGAGACTCCAATCTCATAGGATTGGTGTCCTTTTGAAAAGAAAAACCTTATGAAAAGAACTCATTCTTTCTCTACCCGCACATCAAAGGAAGGCTATTTGAGAACACAGTAAGAAGGCTGCCATCTGCAACCGAAATGGAGAGCCCTCATCAGACACCAATGCTGCTGGCACTTTAATCACAGATTTGCAGAATGAAGAGCTATGAGAATATAAATTTCTGTTGTTTAAGACCCCCAGTCTGTGGTACTTTGTTATAGCAGCCTGAGCAAGCTACTGTATCCCTGAATAGCAGAAACTGAAGATTCTGAAACCATTAGTCTTGAGATGGTTTGCACCTTACTCCCAGCTGAAGTGAGTGAATATTTGGTGATTTTTCTCATCATAGTTGGAACTGTGTATCTCTCAGACCTGAGGAACTCCTTGGCTCTACCAGCTAGAGTGGGCTTTTGTTTGTTGTTTCTCCCCAGGCAGATTGGGCCTACAGGAAGGATTTGCAGCAGCCCGGCAAACCTAGAGAAAGCACAGTCCTCAGCCACGTCTTCATTCTCTTTATTCCTTTCAAGCACTTTGTACTTTTTCAGCCTAAGTGAATACTGTCTCAATGCCATCATTCTGTTTTTGTTGCCTATTAATAGTTCCCCAAGCTGAAGTGAGTTACGCCAGTGCTTCCTGTCTATAAGCCAAATGGGTTCTCGCTGTCATTCTGTCCACTTCCCCTTTTGTTTACTAAATTCAGATAGAAGACACCCGATCAGTGCAATCTGCCCCATTCCCAGACACGAGAGCCAGCAGTGAGTCAGGGTCAGATGGATGAGTAAGTGCATCATGGCTAATGAAACTGGGTCTCTTTGACTGAATAGTATCACTTAAGAATAAAATTAGGCCAGCTGCAGTGGCTCACATCTGTACTCCTAGTATTTTGGGAGGCCGAGACAGGAAGATCACTAGAGACCAGGAGTTCAAGACCAGCCTGGGGAACACAGCAAGATCTAACCTCTACGAAAAATTAAAATAATTACCCAAGTTTGGCAGTGAATGCCTTTTTTCCTACCTACTCAGGAGACTGAGGCAGAAGGTTCGTTAAGCCCATGATCATGCCTCTATACTCCAGCCTGGGTGACAGAGTGAGACCCCCAAATTTTAAAAATGAAATTCAATTAAAAATTTTGACTATTCTCATTTTAAATTAATAATGCAAATCAGCATAGATATTTTAATTTTGGTTACTTTTATTTTTTAAAGCATGCAGATTTGCAATGTGTTAGGTTACTTGAGTTCCTTACCTTATCCTCCCTAGGGAACATTCCCTGTTAATCAGAGGTAAAAACTTGTAAACGTATTTCATAGTTTTTAGCCTTGCATCTCTTCCTTGGTTTACTTAACTTTGTAATAGCAAATAAGTGCAAAACAAAACAACACAATGCAATGCAAGGAAGAAAAAGGCTCTATTTTTTCCATCTATAGTGTTAAAAAAAAATTCTCCCTCCAACATTCAGCTCTTAGAAGAGCATTGAACATATAGAAAAACTTTAAAAATACAATCTATAAAAATATTTAAAAAACTATTGCCTTATGAATGACTACATTATGATATGAATTGTTATAACTCTTCGAAGCTGTTTGAAAGTGACAATCCTAAACAAAACGGCCCTATGCAAGATTTTACAATTCACAGCTTAAAACATATTTAAATATTTAGAACCTTGTCTTAAGGTAATTTTTCTACAACGTGAAAGAAAAATTTTTACGTTAATTGTGTAACCGGAGCGCCATCAAAACAAAAATCAATGGTTTCTAAGTGTGCCCATTTTGAGGTGCTACTTGAAGTGTCCCATGTTCCCTTGGTCATCTCTGACACTGGCTTATCAGGTTCCCTGGTGGGAATATATGTCCCATGTTCCCTGGTGGGAAGTCTCAGTTAGCACCATGTATATGCCTGTTGGCTTTTCCTTTACACCTTAGAACTTTAGAAAAAAACAGCAGAAGATTCGACTTCCTCCAAAAGACTATTTAAGTTACTAATGCCTAATGAGACCGATTAAAAATATAATTGTTTCGGAACCATCTAGATGTACAATGTAAAGTTATGATGCCCCCACACCGCCCCCGCCACGTGCATTCTAAATCTCTAATTTGTTGGCCCTGTATTCCTTTACCTCCAATAATCTATTAACATATGCAATGTTGGGAGATATTGCTAAAGAGTTAAAATAGGATTTACATCTTTGGGTCTCACCAACTAGGTCAGAATTAGGATTTTATGCTAGACCCTGGTATGATATAGCCTATCGGTGTCTCCAAAGGACTCCTGTATCGTGGCAAACTTCCAGCAGTCTGGGTGGGCACTAGATGTCTTTTGAAATGCACAAGCCTGAGTCTCCTTCAATATTGCCTAAGACATCTTCATATTTTCAAAGGTCTTCCATCATGATGGAAGCAACACAATATACAAGGTAAGAACAGGTGTTAAATCCATTTATTTTGCTTACACAGATAGTAAAGAAATAAAAGAAAGGAGACTTATTTGTTTGCAGGGTCTCAGATTTGTTTCACTGCTCACATCCTGGAAGGGCTGTCCTCAGAGGCTGCACGATGTCACAGGGTGCTCGAGCTGCTACTCTAAAGCATCGCCGACATCAGCAGTCGAGGGTCAGAGCACTGTTCAAGAAAAATAACAATACAGGAAACAGATGGTATAACCCCCTGTTTGGGTGTTATTTCACACAGAGATGCGGCCCTTCATTGTGTCCCCTCTTGCATTGGTAGGCCAAGAAAAGAACAAATTGTTTTACTTTATCTGCTTTCCCCTCCCATTTTGAACCCAAAAGTTTTGGTTTACATTACGTTATTTTGCAGAAAACAAAACAGAAACAGAAACCTGTGCAGAACTGCCAGGAGACAGAGAGGCATGAGGAATGTTAAGCTAGGAAGAACGCTTTTGAGTCGAGCTGGCAAAAGTCACTCTATTTGCTGCAGGGGAGCAGATTAAAGCCACCCCAACCCTTCATTCCCCTAGGGGGCCTGACTATATGGGAGCAAGTCAAGGTCCACTGCTTTGAGTGATGGAATTTCCCCTCCTCACCAGCCTACCTCCTGTGTCTTTATCCAATTTAAATGTCCTGTGCCCACCAGGACAGATATATACAGTGATGTGTATTGACTAGGTAGTTCAGGTCTTAGATGCCAGTAGACTTTTTATGCACAAAACTATGGGTAGTTAGCTCAGGACACAAATTATATTTTAATATCATCAGTGAAGTTTCAAGTCGACTCCCCAGGGTCCCCAGCTTTGGGGCTTTGCCTTGCTTTTGAGCTCAGAATCCTGAGCACTTTTTAAATCCACCTTCCGGTAAGAACTCTGATGGAATGACCCACCTAATAAATCGTCTTGTCAGGGAGGCAGTGGGCTGCAGTGCCGTGTTCAGCGTGGCATTGAGGGCCGCCTGCCACCACGTCAGAACCCACCCCGCTCTGGGCCTCAGAGAGGTGACACCATCAACCAGAAAAGCCCCAGCTCTCTGCATGCCGGAATTGGAACCTTTCCTGTGACCACTCGCTCTTTGTGAAAAACCTTTGGGTTGTTACTTTGGGAGCTCTCTGGAAGTCCAAAGAATCTACAACCAGAGAGTATATCCATCTTTTACTCTCCTTCACGTTTTCCTCCTTTTTTGTTCCTCTCTGAAGGGGTCTGTGACAGAGAACGGACGCAAAAAGTAAGAGGCCTGTGTCCTGGCTGGAAAGGGTGTGTAAAACCCACTTGAAGTTTGGGTGAAGGTGAAAGTTGTCAGGCTGTGAAAAATAGCATCAGTGTTGGCTGACCTGAAATAGGGCTGTAAAGTTCTATTCCTCACAAAGGCAAGATATATTATTGCTGTAACGCCATTATTCCGCTCCATCACTTTTAAACCTTGTTCCCATTATCTGCAAGTTAAATATAACCCTATGTAAAAACAGGAAGGACAGCACTACGTGGTCCAGCTTAACAGCACACACTTAAAACATAATAGAGCACTTGTTACTGTATTTTATGGAACGGAAACTCCAAATGTAAAGATGTATTAAGGAAATATCTCAAAGTTATTAGGGAAGGATATTTACAATTACAGATTGCTTTATATTATGCTTTTATGAACATCTCAGGAAATGAAATAGCCCTCAGCTGTACAGAGTGAAGAGAGAGGTAATTTTCCTTAATACGGGTGATAAAATTAATCTGATTGAAATCGCTAGCGATTATTTCGCAGAATACTGAGTGGCAGTACAATCACTTACACTCTTTTATATTTTTTTAGTCAAAGCTCGTGTAGATGAAAGCTAATTACAAAGTAGTGATGTGAAGCGCTAAGGAAATAGTTTGTATAGCATAGAACAGGCACGGCTAATTGGGGTTTGTGATTACACAGATTGTTGTTAAGGAGAATTAACTACCAGCAGTCTCTCCTGCAAAGCTTCTCATCAAGGCAAAGTAAAAATAGACACTGGATCTGTTATTTATCTAATTATGCCTTGAATATTTTCACAAGCACATTACACACTCTCAAATGGTTTGTTGTTCAAAAACTTTCAGTTACACGCTGCTTGTGATCAAAGTGTCACATGAATTTTCCGGCACTGGGCTCTCTTCAGATGCCTTTCCCTAAGTTCCCGCTTGGGTTCTGAAGACGCAGGGCTGGAAAATGCTGGCAGAAGGCATAGGATGAAAGGAGATGGTCCTGTTTATTAGAACTTCATGGATATCTACATGCTACCGATTCAGGGTGTTCACATGAGAGTTACCTCCAAAGTAGTCAACATCAAAACAGCCTTGAGACCATCAGTTAGTAAAAAAAACTGAGTTCACCAGAAAGGGACTGGGTCCCTGCACGCATGGCCATCGCTTGTTGTTTTCTTACCATGATCACATCGCTGGTCCTAATATGTCCCCAAAAGCCCTCATTTATAGGCTATGTCCAAACTTGTATTATAGAGTCGATAGACGAGCAGGTGGTCTCAAGACCATCTATTGAGTCAATTTTCTTGGATTGAGGCTCAGGACACTTGGTGATGCTGGCAGATCTTCAGACAGGAGCCTAACTGTATCCAGATTTACCCTGGGTTTACCTGGTTTTTTTTCCCACTCTGTTAATACCTGAGTCCCCGTTTTCCATCACCAACTTGGATTTTCATCACCCTTCCATCACAGTTCTTGTTTAGCTATGAATCCTTTTATTTAACGTTTATTGAGAGCCTTCTAGGTAGGCAAGCCAAAAGCTCCTCTTCAAGAGGAAAGACAGCATCTTCAACCTCCTCTTTCTAAGATCACCAGGATCTGATGATGTTTCCTCTTAGCAGTGCTGGTGGTGGTGTCTGAAGATAATGTGAGCTAGTGGGAAATGCGTGAGGAGTTTGGGAACAAGCCTTGGAGGCAGAGCTGTATGAATCCTGAACAGTTGGAAAGACATTGCCTTAAGAGCGTCACTCTAAAAGGCATTTCCTAGAATAATTCTGCAACATATGAAATGCAAATTTATTGACAAGGTGCTATTTTCTGAAGACAAGGTATCTTCCGGAGGCTTCATTTGAATGGTAACAAACAGCATCTCTCAGGATATTAGCAGGCATGAGTGTAAGTGTGGGGCGGGGGTGGGAGTATAGTATTCACTGTCTGACTTTGGTGATACTCATCAGCTGCTTCAACCCAACGTAATAGCTTCACAAATTGCTTTAATAGACCTACGATCAACCAGTAGCAGACATTAGCAAGACAACTTACAGGTTTCAACTCTTACTTATTTGCTTACATTTTTTCCCCTTACTCATCTGCCTGCTTTTTGTATCATCTTCATTATTAAAATGATCAAGTTGCTGTGGGAAATTATGCACTAGGTTTAATTTCGAATGTGGTGAACAGTAAAGAAACAGAAGAGCAGGAGAAAATACACATTCTCCCCCTCATTTGCTCTAGTTCGCATCTGAGAAAGTTCTTCTTGTGTGGATAAATATAGCTAGTTCCTAAAATTGAATTTCCTGCATTATGATTATTAACAGTTTGCTACAACCACTGTGCTATGCAGCAGTCTGTGGATGATATCTGCAATTTCACTGCCTTTCTGTGTGAAAAGAAGATAAAAATTATATTATATGGGTGTATGCAAATTACAGAGGGCCTGGCCTTGTGCTCCAGTAATTCTTATGTGTGCCTCCACGTTGTCCACTTCGAATGACAGGTACTGAAATTTAAATGGTTTCCAATAAAAATCCTGTAACCTGAAACGAATCCCCACTGAATAATTAGAATATCTCACCCATAAAAGGTAATCATGTGTCTTCCATTTTTGAAGACGCCTCTATCCCCGATCAGCATCGATGGAGCTCTGGTCAGATTAGATCTTTAATTCTTATGAAAAAGACATAATACTCATCCTTTATGAGGAAGCCTTCTGTTGGGGCTGACAGCCTTAAGCTGTCACAGTTTTCGAGGGTCAGAACTGCACGCAGTGCTTAATATGAGAAAGAAGAAATAAAAAGGAGGCGAGCTGGGCTGTGTGTTATTTTAGACACACAAGAAAGAAGTGTTGTCTTTCCCCAGATGCTAATAGGTGGTTGCAATATCCAACATACTAAGGTGGATGCACTTTAGTCTGTGATGTTTGGGGTCACTGTGGAGTACCGCAGATCCCAAACCTGCCATTGTTACTGCCTTTTCTGATGAACAGACCAAAATGGTACCTTCAGGGGAAGAAATCCCGGTATCCCTGTAGCTATTAAAGATGCACCGACTCCTGCAACATGGCAGAGACAAGGTGTGAGGATTTGAGGATGAGAAGTCTGGATTCAGGTCTCCGCTGGCCCCTGGGCTAACTGGTATCCTTTGGACAGAGTATTATTGTCTCTGGTCTCCACCTGTAAAAGGCTGATGGCAAGAGACCTTCATGCTGATCAAATAAGTTAAAACCTGTGCAATGAATGTAGATCTTCTTTGTTCCAGTTAGCTCAAGCATGGGGGACGGTCTCAGACCAGAGAATGGTCTTCCTCAAAGCTTCACTATTCTTTAGGTGCAGGCAGGGCAGGCCAAATACACAAGGCAAGTCATTTAGAAGAAAAAGCTTTGTCAAAATGATGGAGAAACAAAAATTTTTAACAGAGAGAGAGGAAGCACTGAAAATGTAAGTTAGCAAAGCTCATGAACTGTGAATCCTCTCAATTGTCAGCAATAACAATGAATAACAGTACTTTGCTTCCAATTTTGTACAACGTATTTACAATACAAGGGGTCTCCTGTCCCTTGTCAAAAAAATCTACAAATCATTCCTAAAACACAAATAATAGCCACATTAAGAGGAACAAATCATAACACTGAAGTATGTCCTTGGGCTGGAAACAAGAAAACAATATAAAAGTGAAACTGCCCGCTACAAAAAATATGGCCTAATGATACATATTAAAATAATTACACATAGTTAGCAATTCTCTTCAGATAATTTATTGAACTTGTTCCGTGACTGTCTATTTTGCCAGCTCTCTAGATATTTCTGTTTCAGAGTATTTTGACATTGATGTCATTTTTTTCTTCCCACAAAGCGGTAGGAAATGAAAATGTCAGAATTTGCCCATAGAATCACATAAGATAAAAGCTCAGCTCATAGATCCAAAACTAGCACTAATTTTTATAAATGCAAAATAAAAACAAATATTAATATTTGAAGTAAATGTTACCGAATTTGATCAAATATTAAAAATGTATTATCATATTGAAATATTTTATATTTAGTGATGCCAGGTTCATTGTGATAATTATTAATAGGAGATGTCTAAATATGTTACTCCTAAAATATTTATATTATATGTTCAGGGTAATGATTTATAAGTTTTACTATTTTGTAGTTGTATAGTTTTATAAACATTTCAACTTAATATACCCTCATCTTCTATTCAGTAATAATAAGATTTTGAAATAAGAAATGAGAGTAAATAAATAAAATATTATGCAAATCAGAAGACAATTGGGTTTCCTTTCATATGACCATATATTTCCCCACCATACAAACGCAAAAGCACCTACAACTATGACTGGATTAAATTTTATAATGGATATTATAAATTGATGGCTTCCTTGTTCGAATTATATATTCCTATAGAAATTGTATCTCAAATGTAAACATGTTGAATTTAAGTTCTCTATTATATCTTAAAATTTGTAAAAGTAGGATAGAAGACTATACTGATTAAATATATTGAATTCACCCATTTACTTAGAAATAAATATACTACATGCATGCAACATTTATAAACTATGACACTGACTACAGTATAGTATGTAGATAATATTTTTATTAAAGTTTGAGTTTAGTAGTACAGAAAGTACTTTAAAGTATCTTAAAGATCTTTATGGGTAGCATGACTGAGAATCATGATTAAATATTTTATTTTCATATTTTACATGGAAGTTAGCAAAATGTGTGTGTGTTACACAAACTGACATTTTGAGAGTGAGATACACATGAGTAGTTATAGATGTTTTTATAATAAACATTACATAGTAGTGGGTAATATACAGTTTAATTTAGAATTTTTAATAAACTTTAAATATTTTGACTTCAAAATTTTTGATTGTACTTAATATTGAAAAATCTGTTCTTTATAATTACCAGCATGTGACAACATTCTCATTGAAAGACATTTCACAACGAGATAAATGTGATGGGTTAGAATGGTTTCTACTGAGCTCATTAAAATCTTTTCTGTTTTAAAAATCAGTTGCATTAAAAGACTTAAGCTTTCAATTTACCACATCCTAGAAAGTATCTCTAAAAGTACCCCAATTTCTAGGCTGTAATGGCACAACTGAAAATAGCAATAAAATTTTGGCATAGCTTTTGTTAAAACATTTTTTAAATGGAGTGATTTTGGCAAGACAAGGACTTCAAATTACATTTTCAGATAATTTTAAGATATTTAAATGGAGGGCAATCTAAAAAGTTACCTCATATCTTGCAACCCCCTCTTCTAACCCCCAGGTCAAAAGCAAACACGAACACTTATTCTGTAGGTCCTGAGTGAGCAGCTTCCCAGATTGTTTCTGAGTCCAGATCTCAGCTGGTGGATGCTGAGTCCTTCTGAAAGATTTTTATGTGTGCTAATTCCCAGTAAGCTGGTGCACAAGGTCCTCAAACGTTGAAACATTTGAAGGAAAATGATAGTCTCCTCACTTGAGTCTGGGTGATTGTTTAATGATCATATATTGCAATGTCTGTTCAGGCACAGCAGCAGATTATGGGAAAGAATTCTGGGTATGGCACATTAAACGTGATCCCAGGGCAAACAGGAATTGCTCTGGACAGACTCCAGTCTGGAGAGGAAGAGACATGTGCAAACAATATCACCTAGAGGCATTGTGATGCCACCACAGAGGCATGAATAAGCACCTTGAAAACAGAGGAATGGAAAAAGTAATTTATTTACTGGGTATCCTCCTACAGGAGAAGACATTTATTCTTCATTCTGAAAAATGAGTGGGCGTTGGCTAGGAAAATAAGGAGAAAAATGACATTTCAGGCATAGTCTGGGCAAAAAGCTCCAAAGTGTGCAAAAGGACACAATAATTGTCTAAGGAATTATACATAATGTCATATAATTATACTGCAAACTACATATGTACATGTGATAGGAAATAACCCAAGAAAGGAGGCTTATGCCATATCATAAAAATTCTCCAAGATCAAAGAGACATAAGGTTCTCTTAAGAGTTTTCTTAAGAGCAGCAGCAACCAACAGAGATCTCCCTAAAGCACTCAGTATGATTGGATCTTCTGGCTGTTCTTATTTGTGACAGTTTATCCATCTCTTCAGGTAGTCAGTCAGCTTTAAATTAACAGTAAACACTGAGCACCTACTACTGGCCAGGCAGTGATTGATAGTTGCTGTGACTTTGCAAGCAAATTCTGGATGAATTATTGAGCACCCTAATAGACTTTGAATGATACCAGGTTCTGTGAGAGCAGACATCAGACATGATCCTTGTTCTTGAGGAACTACTGCAATTACCTCCAGCATTCTTCCAGTCTGATTGCTAAATAATAAAATATATCTCATGGGTTCTTAAAAGTAATCTTTGCCTAGTCATAAAGTAATACATGCTAATTGTAGTAAAATTGAAAGACTCAGAGAAACCCAAAGAGAATATAGTGGTTAAGACAACACTGGATGCTATCATAGATAAATCAAATAAGAGTAATATCTTAACCAGAAGTTTATTTCTTGCTCAGTCCAATGTGAGTGTTTGGCCAAGAGCCCTTCATGTGGAATTCAGGAACCCAGGCTCCTGTCTGGTGGCGCTGCCCTCCCCTGGGAACCTGAAAGTTATTCTCTTTTTACTGACAGACAGGAAACAAGGAGTGGAAAAGTGCAGAGAGACAAAGCTGTGTTCACTAGATCCAGTATCCTATTCCTTATTTCTGGAAAACTATACTTCTCTACTCCTGACCATTATGTGGTATGAGTGTGGTCCGTTCTGGCCATGCAGATGTGAGCAGAATAATACGTGTCACTTTGGGGCACGTGAAAAGTTCAGGCGTGATTCAATTCTCTGGTCTCTGTTATGCATGGTGAATATGCACACCTCATGTTGAGAAAGCAGAGCCACATGATTGAGGCAGACTGGATCCCTGAGTCACCAGATGGCAAACAGCTGCCCTGGCGAAATGTCTGCATACACAGTGGGCTTTGCATAGTAAGAAATAGATTTTTATAGCATTAACAATTATTGAGATCTTGGAGTTGGCGCCCAAACAGAGCCTAACCTCTCTTGATTCATATAGGAAGACGTGCCTACCTCTTAACCACCTTGTCAAACAGCGGTAAGAACCATGTCCACACACATTCCATTGGTAAGAACTAGCCTTGTGGCCCTTCTAAAGGTTGTGACGGGGGCAGCCCCTTCCCAGCAATTTATCTGTGCTGTTGTGTAAGATAGGGTGTTCCTCTAATTAGACTGCTGATTGTTTCACTGGGCGTTGCCTGTGGCTAATGCCTGACAGATTCAGAGATCCAGTCTCCTTGCCTCAGTCTGGGAAAATTCTGAAAGATCATCCCAGCTTCAGAGTTCTCTGTAGGATCGACTGAAAATTGAGTTGCAGCAGCATGGTGTGTCAATTTGTTCCTCTACTGGATTCTATCTCCACTTCTTCACAGGGAGGTCAAATCTCTGCTTCCAACTCTCTCTCTCTCTCACTCTGTTTTCGGGAAACATATTCTAAGACAACTATGAAAATAGATAATACATCTCTGTTGAATAGTTTA
>CAUYQG010208232.1:0-23466 GCA_963574415.1 Tarsius wallacei
AAAAAAAAATGCCCTGGACCAGATGACTTTCCAGCAGAATTCTGTAAGACATACCAGGAGGAACTGATACCAATCTAACTGAATGTATTCCAGGTGATTGAGAAAGATGGAACTCTCCCCAAATCATTTTATGAAGCTGACATCACATTGATACCCAAGACAGGTAAAGGGCCAACAAAGAAAGAGAACTACAGGCCAATATCTCTGATGAACATAAACAATCACATTTCTATACGCCAAAAATAAACAAACAGAAACGCAAATAAAAAGCACAATTCCATTCACCTTAGCCACACAAAAAAATTGAAATACATTGGCATCTTCCTAACCAGAGATGTGAAAGACCTTTACAATGAAAACTACACAACACGGCTCAAAGAAATCAAAGATGACAGAAACAAGTGAATAAATATCCCATGCTCATGGATTGGAAGAATCAACATTGTTAAGATTTCCATTCTTCCTAAGGCAATCTACAGATTTAATGCAATACCCATCAAATTACCAGCAACATTCTTCTTGGATCTAGAAAAAACAATGCAGTAATTCATATAGAAACATAAATGGTCATGAATAGCCAAAACAATCCTAAGCAAAAAAAAACAAAGCAGGAGGTATCACACTCCCAAACTTTAAACTTTGTTATAAAGCTACAATAATCAAAACAGCCTGGTATTGGTACAAGAACAGGCACATTGTCCAATGGAACAGAATTGAGTTTCCAGAAGCAAAACCTCAATTTCTCAACCAACTCATCTTCAACAAAGCCTCTACCACCTACCACTGGGGAGATGAGAATCTATTCAGTAAATGGTGATGGGAAAACTGGCTGAACACATCCAAAAGATTCATACAGGACCCCTATCTATCCCCATATACAACAATTAACTCTATATGGATCAGAGACCTAAATGTAAAACCTCAAACTATAAGAACCTTAGAAAATGCAGGAGATGGAACTGGCAACCAATTCCTGAGCAAAACCCGAAGTGCCCAGGCCATAAGAGATAAGATAGACAAGTGGGACCTCATTAAACTGACAAGCTTCTGGAAAGCTAAATAAACCATCAAGAGGGCGGGGAGACAGCCCACAGACTGGGAAAAAATATTTGTCAACTGTATGCCTGACAAAAGCCTAACATCTAGGATCTACAAGGAACTCAAATGGGCTGAAAAGAAAAAAAACCAGCAGCCCCATTACACAGTGGGCTAAAGATATGAATAGACACTTCTCAAAAGAAGACATAGAAGCAGCCAAGAGACACATGAAAAAATGTTCAGCTTCACTAGTCATCAAGGAGATGCAAATTAAAACTACTCTGAGATACCACCTAACTCCAGTCAGAATCGCCATCATCAATAACTCAAAAAATAACAGATGCTGGAGAGGATGTGGCGAAAAGCGAACACTTCTACACTGTTGGTGGGAGTGTCAACTAGTACAACCTCTGTGGAAAACAGTGTGGCGTATCCTAAAAGTTCTGAAAATTGACCTTCCTTATGACCCCGCAATCTCCCTACTAGGAATATACCCGGAGGAACTCAAGTCACTCTACAAAAAAGATACCTGCACACATATGTTTATCGCAGCATTGTTCACAACAGCAAGAACATGGAACCAACCATGTTGCCCATCAAAAGAGGTCTGGATTTAAAAAATGTGGTTCATATACACAATAGAATATTGCGCAGTCATTAAGAAGAACAAAATCATGAATTTCACAGCAACCTGGATGGAATTAGAGTTTATAATACTGAGTGATCTTTCACAGAAAGAAAGATCTGAGTACCCCATGTTCTCACTCACAAGTGGACCTTAAACAACTACTGTAATACTATAAGAAATGGATTAACAGTAGCGGGAAACTACGGGGGACAGGGGGGCAGGAAGGTGGGATTAACGGTAGTCGATATCTGCCTGGGGAAGGAGGACACACCTCATCAACAAGGGTACCTGCACAATGAATATTTGTATACCTAACCCTTAATTGTACCCCCCACAATTTTAAAATGAAGAAAAAGAAAAGCCGGGCTCGGTGGCTCAGCCTGTAATCCCGCGCCTTTGGGAGGCTGAGGTGAGTGGATTGCCTGAGCCCGCAGGTTCGAGACCCGCCTGGGCAACTTGGCGAGACCTCATCTCTACAATAAATAAAAAATCAGCTGGGCGTGGTAGCGCATGCCTGTAATTCCGGCTATTCGGAAGGCTGAGGTAGAAGGATCACCGAAGCCCAGCAGGTCGAGGCTGCGGTGGCCGGGAGCGGCCACTGCACTCCAGTCTGGGTGACGGAGTGAGACTCCAACTCAAAAAAAAAAAGAAAAGAAAAAGAAAAATGAATGCGTGGGCTCCATAAACATTTACTTGTTAATATTGATAACATTCTAATTATGTGCTAGGTGGTGCTCAGCCCAATCAGGGAATTTAAGAGATAAGTTTGACGTCTATCTGCTGTAGCAGCCAGATGACCACTGCAGAAAAGACATACACAAGATAAACTGGGGCATGGAGGACAGAGAGTTACCTCAGGGATAAGGAAAGTTCTAATACAGAAGGTACCCTTTGTTGGGTCCCGAAGAAGGAGAAGTTCACCAAGTCCAGAAAGAAAAAAAAGGGGAGTTCAGGAACAGAGTGGGTTTAATAATATCAGCAGCCATTGTTACTGAAACATTTTTGTGCCAATATCTCTTCTAGTAAATTACAGGATAATATTGCTAATCTGTTCAAATATACACAAAAAAGCTCAACCATTTTTTTAATAGCTCTGTCATGATGATCCCTGGGATGCTTTTCTTTGGGAAAGACCAGCTATCAAAATCTTTAAAATACAGCCATGCCCTTATTTGCTGGTACCCCAATAAAGGTGTGTTCTGCCTATTTTGTATCCCACTCTGCCCAAGAAGAGCTGATGTTCAGGAATAGTGAGTAGACAACTTTTGCTGAGACTGGAAAGTTATACTGCAGCCATATTGTGAGGAGGGGTTAGTATCAAACAAGGTTGAACTTACAGAAGACAAAGAGGCAGGTTTGGGGAGGAAGGCACTAAATTTGGAGCTGAACATGTCAAGTCTGAGGTCACCGTCAGACATCCAGAAGGAGACATAAAAAGAAATCATAAATTGGGCATATGTGTTTGCCATATTTATGGACGAAACCCAAATTTCTCCCCATCAAACGCTGCAAGCAAAAATAGAAAATAAAATATAAAACCAGGGAAGCCTTGCCATGATTCTTCCATTTAATCCTAATCCAAAGAAGAGTGATGCAGAAAGACAAGATAACGAGAAGGGAGAGGAGGCTGATATCCACACTTAGAAAGCTGCTCAGTACAGTGTTGTTTTTTTTTTTCAGTGACTTAGTGAGGAAAATGAAACCACAGCCATAGTTCTGAACACACATCTCTTATCAAAGCCGTGATGCATTGTGAGGGATACAGGAGCAAGACCAGATGCACTGGGCAAGAGGCTCGTAATTAAGAGCAGGAGTTTGTAATTATCTTCTCCTCTTGTGAGAGGAAAAGAATAATTAAACAGCCAAGTCAAAGCAGATGCTCACAAAGGGCTTCTGATTGTAAAGGAGACTCCTAAAGCAATTTATACTTTAACTCTTCACAGCATCAAGGAGCTATTTTTCTCTGCTAAAGCAGACAGTGTTTTGTGGAATAATCGCTTCAGGCCTGAATTAATTGGGTAGGTTGGGTTCAAAAAATAGAGCAGCAAACATTTATGAAATAACTACCATGCATAGGTATGTGGGCTCTCTTGTTGTTTATGTGCCTAAGTCCTTGTCCCAAGTAGTTCACAGTCTGTTACAATTATTCTGGAAGCCAGTGTATAATGCATAGTGGTTCATGTTTTAATGGTAATTTTATTTGATTTTTACATTTCTCTTTTTGCCCTTCAGAGTAGAGGATTTGAGGTCATAGCTTTTAGCTACCAGAACAACTTCATGTCTTTGTCATATGGTGGTTTAAAGTACCATCTGATCTGGGACATGAATGAGATGTGTACACAGCTAGTTATGTGACAGCAATATTAAGGAATGGTGTTTTACACATAGGGAACAGCTTGATTAAAGAACATCTAAGTAGAAGTGAGGTTGACCTTTTGGGAGAATAAAAGTAAGGCCAGTGTGGCCAGATACAGGTGTGCAAGGGGTGACAGGAGTTAAGTGTGATATGCACTGCAAGTTAAAGAAGTAGATAATGTAACAAGTTGTTTGCAAAAAATATAAGATCATTCCCCTCTCTGTACCCAGGTTGCTTTACAATGTAACTTTCACCACCTCTTAAAAATAAGTGGAGTCTATTTTTAACTCCTTGAATTTGTTCTGGCTTTTTGACTTTCTTTGGACAAAGAATACGAAGTGTGTTGTAATATTTCCAAACCTATCTTTGCACAATTCTACCCTCCCTGGTTGTGCCCCATGTGAACAAGACTAGTTGTCATGCTAGAAGATGAAATCCATGTGGAGGAAAGCTGAACTGTTTCTGCTAACCATCCCCTAGCCCCAAGTTGGCCACAGATGCAGGAGTGAGCCTGGCTCAGATCAGAAGAATTCTTCCGTGAGCTCAGCTCAACTCGTCAAAGATAGAGTTGTGAACTCAAAAAAGGTTGTAATTCTTAGGGCCATGTACCCTAGGGTAATTTGTTGTGGGTTTGTTATGGACCAAAATGAAAGCATGCAGATAGAAATCAGACTATGTTGAACATTGTAGGGCACATTAAACAGTTTAGATATTTGCCTACTTGTAATGCAAAGACATTGGGGTGCTTGAGACACTATGTTTTAAAAATAGCCCTGTGATGATTAGAAAAGAAGTTGAGAAATACCAAAAACGAGAACCTTGAGATCATTTGGAAGACAACTGCAATGGACGAGTGACAATAATGTTGATCAGAGTGGAAACAGCGGAAATAAAATGGTAGGCTCATACATATTTTGAAAATATGACAGGCAGGGCTTGATGAAAGATTCTGTATAGTTAGTGAGATTAAAAAATCAAGGATGTTTCCACAAATATTGTTTTCTTATAATTTCCTGAGAATATAAACACATTCCCTGAATAAAGGCAGAAATCAACGTTACCATTATAGAACAAAATTATGCTAGATGTTGACCAAATATGTATTTTTAAATGCAAAATGACTATGACAAAGTTTTTAGAAGAGAAGGGCACAGGTGGTTGTGAAAGTCGTCTACTGCCAGCGTCCATGTATTTCAGCCCTGAGCTCTCAGGTATCATCTTTCAGGTTGCATATCGGGTCTTCAAATTAAATGATTTATTTCATTTCGTGCTGACTTGCAGCCAGAATTTTTTCAGAATCTAAAATAGGAAAACTAAGAAATAAATATCAGGATACACAATATAGGTCAATTGTACTTAAAATTTCATAAAACTGTGTTTTACTTTAAACTTATGCCATTATGCATTAGGAAGTAATGTGTGTGTGTGCACGTGCGTGCACACATTCAGTTGCAAAACAAAAATGTTGAGGAAAAGCTGTACATGTAGTATAGTTGTTGTAATTATATTCTATATCAATATGATTTAGGCTAAATGCTTTACCACTTTAAAATGGCCTCTAACAGTTGAGAGTAGAGATACTTATCTTTTACCTGATCTTCTAAGATCAGGTAAAATATAAATTATCTCATGCTGCTGGCTGAGACACTTAGATCTCCATGCAGGTTTTTTTTTTCTTTACTTCAGAGAAAAATGAAGCTAAGCCATTGCTACAGAACAACTATTGATTTTGTGGCAAAGGAGTTAATTTCTACAGAAACTCTTAAAATACATATTGTCTGTTTTTTTCTTTATATTTCCCTCTTCTTTACAGCAGTGTCAGTGTCATGCTTATCCAAAAGAAAATCTGTTTGAAACCTTGTGGAAATGAAATCTTATATGGACATAATGTATGTTATGAAGTGTTACATGGCATAACCAATTCATAAATTGAGTAATAAAAAGTGTACGTTGCTTTGGTTCAATAAATTTGTGCCTTAAAGTACATATATAAAAGGATATGTATGCATATGTGTATATACTATTTGTTGTTATAAAGATAAGTAAAGTGTAAATAAATTAATTATTTAACTATTCAGTATATAAATTTTATGTAAGTTAGCTTACGTTTCTAAATATACCTTTGAAGTTTCCTAAATTTGTAAAATCTGGAACAAGACAAGGATGCCCACTTTCATTAGTTTTATTCAAAATAGTACTGGAAGTCCTAGATAGAGCAATTTATCGAGATAAAGAAATAAAGGACATCCAAATAATCTTTGCAGATTATGACTATGTATTTAGAAAAACCTAAAGACTCTACCAAAACTACTATTAGAACCAATAAACAAATTAAGTACGAATGCAGGGTACAAAATCAACATACTAAAATCAGTAGCATTTCCATGTGCTAACAGCAAAAAATTTGAATAATAAACCAAGAATAAAATCCCAGTCACAATTCTACAAGTAAAATAAAATACCAAGTAATAAACTTAGCCAAAGAAGTGAAAAATCTCTACTATGAAAAATCATAAAATATTGATAAAATAAATTGAAGAGGAGACAAAAAAATGAAAACATATTTTATGTTCATAGATTGTAAGAATTAATATTGTTAAAATGTCCATACTGTCAAAATCAATCTACAGAGTCAATGCAATTGCTATGAAAATACCAATTACATTCTTCACAGAAATACAATAAGATCCTAAAAGGTCACAGAGATACAATAAAATTCAAACCACTGAGAAAAAAATTCCTGAATAAAAAGAACAAAACTAGAGAAATTACATTACCCAACTTCAAATAATACTTGAAAGCTTTAGTAAACAAAGCAACATAGTACTGCCATAAAAGCAGACCAGTGGAACAAAATATGGAACACAAAAAATAAATTCACACACTTATAGGCAACTCATTTTTTTTTTTTTTGAGTTGGAGTCTCATTCAGTTGCCCAGACTGGAGTGCAGTGGCCGCTCCTGGCCACCGCAGCCTCGACCTGCTGGGCTCCGGCGATCCTTCCGCCTCAGCCTTCCAAGTAGCTGGAACTACAGGCGCGTGCTACCACGCCTGGCTAATTTTTGATTTATTGTAGAGATGAGGTCTCGCCAAGTTGCCCAGGTGGGTCTCGAAACCGCAGGCTCAGGCAATCCACTCACCTTGGCCTCCCAAAACACTGGGATTACAGGCTGAGTCACCGAGCCCAGGTGGCAACTCATTTTTAACAGGGGAGATGAGAACATACATTGAGAAAAGGAGACTTGTCAATGAATGGGAAAATTGGATCTCCATATGCAAAAGAATGAAACTAGACTCCTATCTCTTCTCACATTCAAATGTCATACCAAAATGAATCAAAGATTTAAGCTTATGACCTGAAACTTTGAAACTACTCAAAGAAACACTTGAGGACGTTAGTCTGGGCAAACATTTCTTATGCAGGGCCTCAAAAGCACAGGCAACCAAAACAATAAAAAGCATAAATAGAACTACATTGAGCTAAAACCTTTTGCACATCAAGAATATATTCAATAAAGTGAAATGACAACTTATAAAATGGGAGAAATTATGGGAAAACTATCCATCTGACAAGAGATAAATAACCAGAATAGACAAGGAGCTCAAACAAATCAGTAGAAAAAAACCCTACAGATAATCTAATTGTAAAATGGGCAAAAGATCGAAATAGACATTTCTCAAAAGAAGACATACAGAGTGTCAATAGGTATGTGAAAACATGTTCAACATTATTAGTCATTAGGGAAATGCAAATCAAAACTTCTATGAGGTGTCATCTCATGCAAGTTAGAATGACTGTTATCAAAACGGCAAAAAATCACAAATGTTGACCAGGCTGTGAAGAAAGAACAATATGTATTTACTGTTGGTGAGAATGTAAAGTAGTACTGCCTTTATGAAACAGTGTGGGCATTCCTCAAAAAATGAAAAATATAGCTCGCATATGATTGGGCAATCCCACTTCTGGTTACACATCCAAGAGAAAGGAAATCGGCATATTGAAGAGATGTCTGCACATCCATGTTTATCAAAGCAGTGTTCACAACAATCATGATGTGAAATCAACCTAAGTGTTCATCAAGGGATAAATGAATAAAGAAAATTTGGTATGTATACACAATGGGATAGTATTCAGCCATAACTAAGAATGAAAGTATATTGTTTGCAGCCATATGGATGGAACAGGAGATCGTTATGGCTTACATAAGCCAGGCACAGAAAGACACATGTTCTCACTCATATGTGAGAGCTAAAAAAGTGGATCTCGTGGAGGTCAAGAGTAGATTAGTGGTTACCAGAGGTTGGGAAGGGAAAGAAGAAAGAAAAAAATGAAGAGAAGCTGGTTAAGGGGTACAAAATACTACTACGTAGGAGGAATATGTTTTAGCATTTAATAGCATAGTAGAAAAAATATAGTTATCAATTATTAATTGTATATGTCAAAGCAGCTATAAGAGAAGATTTCTAATGCTTCCAATAAAAAGAAAAGATATATGTTTGAAGTTATGGTTATCCCAATTGCTGTGTTTTTATCATTACACATTGCATATAGGTACTAAAATATCACATGTACTCTAGCAATGTGTACAGCTATTATATACACATCTTTAAAACATAAAGAAAACTAGGACATTCAAAAACTACATATGCAGGAGAAATTAGAAAGTGACATTCCATACACGGGGGAAAACTTGTAAAGTCCTTAATTCAATGCCTCAAGCTTACTTTAAGCACTGAAGTAGCCTACAAAAATTTTAAAAAAGTAATAACAAAAAACATCAAATCCTCAGGAACAAGGGAAACTGCATACTGCAAGAAAGGAGAGAAATGAGTCACCACATTATAAGATTCAAATGTCCAGTTTTTAACAAAAATCAACAAGGCATGCAAAAATATATTTTTTTTTAAAAATCACAAATTTAAAGAAATAAACCAACAGAAACTTTTACTGAGAAAAACTCAATAATAGACATGCTAAACAAAGACTTTGAAATGATCTTAAAGATGTTCAATGATCTAAAAGAAGATGTGGAGAAATTCAAGGAAATAATGTTTGAATAAACTAAAAATGTCAGTAAAGAGATTCAAAACCCTAAGCGAAATCCCACCTCCCTGAAAATTCTGGAGATGAATAAGTATAATAATCAAAAATTTAAAAAATTACTACAGGGATTTGAACAGCCAGAAGGAAAAAAATCAGTGAATCTTACAACAGGTCGATGGAAGCTGGGCTCGGTGCCTCAGCCTGTAATCCCGTGCTTTGGGAGGCCGCGGTGAGTGGATTGCCTTAGCCCGAGGGTTCGAGACCTGCTCGGGCAACTTGGCGAGACCTCATCTCTACCATGAATCAAAAAATCAGTCGGGTGTGGTAACGCGCACCTGTAATTCCGGCTACTCGGAAGGCGGAGGCAGAAGGATCGCTGGAGCCCAGCAGGTCGAGGCTGCGGTGGCCGGGAGCAGCCACCGCACTCCAGTCTGGGCGACAGTGAGACTCCAACTCAAAAACAACAGCAACAACAACAACAAAAAAAACAGGACTATGGAAATTATTAAATTTGAGAAACAGAAAAAAAAATTTGAAGAAAAGTGGGCAGAGCCATCAACTGAGACATCAATAAGCCAAGCAACATACACACTGTGAGAGTACCGGAATAAGACAAGAAAGAGGAAGAGGAAGAGAGATATTTGAGAACATCGTGGGCGGAAACTCCTCAAATTTGTTGAAATACAATAGTACAAACATCAAAAAACTTGACAAATTCACAGTAAAACAAGCTCAAGGAGATTAAAGTTGAGATACGTAATCATCCAATTTTTGAAAGTCAAAAACAAAGGCAAAGAGAGAAAGCTGCAAGATCGAAAAGACTCGTATAAGGAATTCTCAATACAATCATCAGCAGATTTTTAATTAGAAACTTTAGAAACCAGAAGGTAGTGAGCTGGTATGTTCAAAGTGCTAAAAGGAAAAAAGAACTGCCCATCAATAATAATCCTACATCTAGCAAAACTATACTACTAAAGTGAAGGAAAAATTAAGACAGTTTCGGAAAAACAAAAGTTGAAAAAATTAGTTACAAGTAGAACTGTCCTTCAGGATATGTTCAAGAGAATCCTGGAGGGTGAAATGAAAGAACATTAGACAGTAACTTGAAGCCATATGGAAAATAAAAATCTCAGTAAAGGTAAATACATGAGCAATTGTAAAAGTTAGTATTATTGTAAAAACAGTTTGTAACTCACTTTTTGTTTTTTACTTGATTTAAGAGACTAACACATTAGAAAATAATTATTAGTATAAAGTTAACATTACTATAACTTTGTTGTGTAACTCCATATTTTGTTTTCAGCATGGTTTCAGAGACTAATGCATTTAAAATATGTATGATTATATGTTTCTGAACACACAATGTATAAAGATGTAACTTTGTGACAATAAAAACCAAAAGGGAAAGGGACAGGGTGTAAAACACAACAAAACAAACAAACAAAAAAGTATGTTCCTAAAATTAAGAAGGCAGAGGATTTAGTTATACTAATATAACTTTAAGATGTTAAATGTAATCCTGATGATCACCACAAATAAAACAACTGTAGCATATACATAAAAGCAGATGAGAAAATAATTTGAAATTTTCACCACAAAAAACAACTAGACTTCAAGCAGCACAGCAATAAAGGAAATGGCAGACAAAATAGTTATAAGTCATATAGAAAACATACAGCAAAATGACAGAAGATATTCTCTCTTGATCAGTAATTTTTTTAGATGTAAATGGATTAAAATCTCCAACCAAAGGAGAATTGATAAAAAAATTTATATTAGAATAGTTGATAAAAACAAGTAATCCAACCATATGCAGTCTATAAGAGATTTACTTTATTTCTCTCCCAATACACAAATAGATTGAACATGAAAAGATAGAAGAACATAGTCCTTGCTAATCACAACTAAAAGACAGCAGGAGTGGCTATACTGATATCAGACAAAAATAGATTTTAAATAAAAACTGTTGTACAATATAAACAAGGATAATTATAATAGTGAAGACTTTCTAGAGAAATAAAATTGGTAGAACATAAACATAATGAAAGATATATAGATACATGGGAGGGAATTTATTGTGAGTATTAGTTCTCATGATTATGCAGAAGTCCTACAGTATGCTCTCTACAAGCTGGAGAACAGGGAAGTCAATAACATAGCTCAGTCCATGTCCCAATACCTGAATACTGGGTAATAAATGGTATAACTGTCAGTCCATGGGTGAAGACCTGAGCAACTGAAGGTCTGTTTTCCAAGTCAAGAGGAGAAGGCTGTCTTAGCCACAGAAAAGTGAATTGAGTTGTCTTTCCTCTATCTTTTTGTTCTGTCTGGGTACTTACCAATTTGATGGTGCCCTCCCACACTGAGTGAGGGAGGATCTTCATACTCAGTCCACAGCAGATTTGAAAGCTAATCTACTCCAGAAAGACATAGCCCAAAACAGTGCTTTACCAGCTATCTGGGTATCTCTTAACCCACTCAAGTTGACACCTAAAATTAACCATCACAACATTGTATTTTAATAAAATGTTTAACACGGGAAGAAAATATAACAATTACTAGCATTTATGCACCTAATCAAAGTTAACCAATTATATACAGCAAAAACTGACAGAATTGAAATGAGAAACAGACAGTTCTACACTAATAGTTAGAGACTTTAATATTCACTCAATAATGGAGAGAACAACAACACAGACGGCAAATAATAAAATAGAAAACTTGAACACCATGATAAATCAGTCAGATCTAACACACACACACACACACACACACACACACACAGAACACTCTACCCAACAACAACAGCATGCATTTATCTGAAGTGCATATAGAACATGTTTTAGGATTGATCACATGTTAGGCCACACATTAAGTCTTAAAAGATTTAAAGAAAGATAGAGCCATACAAAGTTTGTTCTCCAACCACAGTGGAATAAACATAAAAATTTGGAGAAATTAAACAATGCACTTTTAGATAACCAATAGATCAACAACAACAACAAAATCACAGGGGCAATTAGAAGTACATAGGAATGAATGAAAATAAAAACACAGCCTATCAAAACTTACGAGATAGAACAAGAGTACTGAAGAAGAAATGTATAGTTAAAAACTACATTAAAGATAAGAAAAGTCTAAAATCAGCAACCTAACTTTACAACTTAAAACACTAGAAAAGGAACAAACTAAATCCAAAACTACCCAAAGAAAGAAAATACTAATAATTAGAAAAGAGATAAATAAAACATGAGAAAGAAAACTACTAGGAAAAAATCCAAATTTTTTCTTTGAAAATATCAACAAAATGGACAAAAATTTAGGTAGATGGATAAGAAAAAAACAGTAAAGATGCAAATTACTAAAAATAGAAATGAAAAAACATTTCTGCTGAATCTAGAAAAGTAAAAAGAATTATGGAATAGTATCACAACTGTTTACCAATAAACTGACTAATCTATATGAAATAAATAAGTTCTTAGAAACACAAAGCTTAATAAGATTAATTTACAAAAAAAGAAAATCTAATAGACATAATTAGTAAAGACATTGAATCAATAATAAAAAAATCTCCCAACAAAAGAAAGCACGGCACCTGATGCCTTCACAGTTGAATTCTAAATAAAACCTAACTCTGATTCTCCTTAAATCTTCCTAAGTCAATAAAGAAGAGAACACATTTTTAACTCTTTCTATGAGGCTGCATTGCATACCAAAACCAAACAAAGACACTACAAGAAACGAAAAACAACAAGTATAAATCGATGTCACTTTTTTTTTTTTTTTTGAGTTGGAGTCTCACTCTGTCACCCAGACTGGAGTACAGTGGCCCCTCCCGGCCACCACAGCCTCGACTTATAAACCCTGATGCAAAAATATTCAACAAAATACTAGCAAACTGAATTCAGTAGCATATTAAAAGAAATATACATCATGACCAAATGGGATTTATTGCTGGAATGCAAGAATGATTCAACACAAAAATTAATATTTAACAGAATGGAGGAGGAAAAATGACATCTTAATGCAGAAAATCCATTTGACAAATTTTAACATCTTTCTATGATAAAAACAATCAACAAACTAGGAATAGAAGAAAACAGCATCAACATGATAAAGAACATATATGAAAATCCCACAGCAAACATCACACTCAGTGAAAGACTAAAATCTTTTCCTCTAAGACGAGGAATAAGACTAAAAATGCTCACTTTTACCAATTCTATTTGTCATAGTAGTGGAGGTTTCAACCAAATCAATTGGTAAAGAAAAATAAAGAAAAGGCATCGAAATTGGAAAAAAAAAAGGACATATCTCTGTTTTTAGATGATGTGTCCCAGTATTTAGGAAACTCTAGAGTCACAAAAATACTATTAGAGCTAATAAATTAATTCAGCAAAGTCGAGGAATGCAAAGTCAGCACAAAAAAGTCAGTTGCATTTTCACACACTAAGAATGTTCTGAAAAGAAAATTATGAAAACAATTTTATTTATAAAATCATTGCAAATAATAGAACACTTAGGAGTTAACCAGAGTTGACAGAGTTGAACAATGAGGGTGACATAAAATTTTTGAAAGAAACTTAAGAAAATATTTTAAAAATTGAAAGGCCTATCATGTTCTTGGACTGGAAGACTTAATATTGTTAAGACACCAGTACTACTCAAAGTGATCTACAGATTCAAAAACAATCTCTATCAAGATCTCAATCAATTTTTTTCCTCCCAAAATTCATAGGGAATCTCAAGAGACTCCAAATTGCCACAAAAAAAAACTTGAAAGAGAAAATCAGTGCTTGACAACTCACATGTTCTACTTTCAAAACTCTAAAGATACAGTCATCGAAACCAAGTGGTACAGACCAAAAGACAAGCATGTAGCTTAATAAAACAGAATAGAGAGTTTAGAAATAACCCCTAATAAATATGACAAAAAGATTTTTGACCAAGGTGCTAAAATTATTTAATGGAAAAAGTCTGGCTCTTCAAAAATGATGTTGGGAAAACTGGAAATTCACAGGTAGAAGAATGAAATTGGACCCTTATCTACAATGCCATACAAAAATTAACTCAAAATGGATCAAAGATCTAAATGTAAGACCTACAACTATAAAACTCTTAGAAGGTATCATAGAACAAAAACTTTATAACATTTGATATTTGGCAATGGTTTCTTGGATATGATATCAAAGGCACAAGAAATAAAAGAAAAAATAGACAAATTTGACTTTATAAAAATTATAAAAAGTGTGCATAAAGAAATAATGTGAACAGAGTAAGAAACAATTTGTGTAATGGGAGAAAATAATTGCCATATATCTGATAAAGATTAACATTCAGAGCACATAGAGAACTTGGAAATTCCACAACAACAAAAAGTAAGGAACCAAATTTTAAAATTGTGAAAGTACTTGAATAGGCATTTCTCCTAAGGAAATATACACATGGCCAATAGACATAGAAGAAGGACTCATCATCACTAATAATTACGTAAAGGGAAATCAAAACTACCATGAGCTAACACCTCACACCCATCGGAATGACTGCAATCAAGGACGTGGAGAAATTGGAACACTTTCGGCAGTTTGTGGGACTGTAAAACTGCATACTGTGAAAAAAGTAGCGTACTTGTTCTTCAAAACATTAAAAATAGAACAACTACATGATTCAGCAATTCCACTTCTGGATATATATATCCCCAAAGAACTGAAAGTAGATCTCAGAAAGATATTTGTGTATCCACATTCTTTGCAGCATTATTTACAATAGTTAAAAACATGAAAGGAATCTAAGTGTCCTTTGGGAGATGAATGGATAAACAAAATGTGGAATACACACAACATGAAATAATATTCAGCTTCGAAAAGGATGGAAATGCCGTGCTGACTGATTGTAAAACAAACAGCAAAAAAGCAACAAAATTATTCAATATGCTGCAATATGTAAAGACCTTGGGGGCATGGTGTGAAAATCAGTCACTCACAAGAAGCCAATCACAAAGAATATTGTATGATTTCACTTATATGAGATAATTAGAGTAGTAAAAATTATAGATACTAAAAATAGAATGTTGTTTGGCGGAGGCTGAGGGAGAAGGAGGAACCAATGGGTATTTCGTGTGCATTGAGTTTTGGTTTTTCAAGACTAAAAGAGCTATGAAAATGGTAGCACAACATTATGAACACATTTAATAACACTTGACTGTACACTTAAAAGTGGCTGAGATGGTAAATTTTACATTATGTGTGTTTACTACAGCAAAAAACTGGAGAAAAAAGCAGAGTCGATTTAATACCCAATTTTTTAAATACATCTAAGCCTCCTGCTGTACAGTAATAAATCTTAGATAGATAGTTAACATGAATACAAATAAAAAAGTAATATATCTTTAGATGGTATGAGTAGGAAATCATTAATATTCACTTAGAAATATACATAATAAAATGTTAATAATTGGCCTACATTCAAATACAAAATTCTGAAGTCAATGACAGCAAAAGCCTAATTAAAAAAATAAGCAAAAGACATGAATAGACATTTCTACAACAACAACTACAAATGGCTAATAAATACATAAAAAGATGCTCAACATCACTAAACCTTGAGAAATGCAAATCAAAACCATAAAGAGAAGTGATGATGGTTATTATTAAAAACCAATCACACAAACAAAATAGTGACAAATGTTGACCAGGATGTGGAGAAGTTTGAACCCTGGTGAGCAATTGGTAAGAACATAAAATGGTAAAGTCGTAGTGGCAGAGAGTATGGCAGTTCCTCAAAACCTTGAACATTGAATTTTAATGCAATCCAGCAATTTCACCTCCAAGTATACACCCGAAATAATTCAAAGCAGGGACTTGAACAGATATCTGTACATCAGTGTTCATACCATCATTATTCACAATAGTCAAAAGGTAGAAATGACCCAAATACCCATATGTATATCCAAATGTAGTATATACAATATACTTACAAAAAAATGCTAATAAGCCTTTAAAGGGGCTGAAATAATATGAGTTTTTCTAGGTAGAAAAATTACACTATCTGAACATAGTGATAATTTTTTTCTTTCTTTCAAATTTTTGTAAGTTAGATCTCATTTCCTAGACTTTTTCCACTGGTTTGTGTATTTAGGATACAGTAATGCTAAAAGGGTGTGACGTAATGACCATTTTAGTACTTTTCTTGACTTTGTATCTATCATATATATCATGTATATATCAGGCAATTTACAACAAAGAGGGACTATTGTATTTAGCTTTATTAGTTGAGATGCTGAAATATGATAAACAACTGACACCAAATGTCTATTATATAATTTTCTTTGCCACTGGCATCACATCATGTTCTGTGGGGATCTACTGAGAACCCAAGGATTGGTGAAAAGATTATAGAGAAGACATTTTAGATTCAACAGATGCAGAATGAAACCTCCACTGAACTTCCCTTTTCTGACTAACGACAGTACAAATGTCTGAAAAATGAATACTACCATAGATGCTCTATTTGAGGTTGTTTTACTCCCAGGAGAGAGACCAAGAGCAGTCCTGTCATAAATTAATTCACTGGGTCAGTTCTATGGCCAGGAAGAAGACCGAAAGATCACTCACACTTGCATGAACCATGTTACCAACTTCTTTAGCTCCTGTTTGTTCTCTTAAAAATTCAGTTGTCTTTTGTAAAGAAGTCTATTTGTTCTTTCTGCAGAAGACTGTTATCTCCCCTCCATTTCCCCTTCTACGTTAGGCCTATAAACCTCCATTCTAAGCACCCCATTGAACTTCTGATCACTGAGAACTCCTGCATGAATGCATGTTGCATGTAGAAATAAACTTTTTCTTTCTCTTCCTGATCTGCCCTTGTCAATTTAATTCACTGAACCTAAGAGAGTACAGAAAAATTTTTTCCTCCCTGGTAGTTCACATTTTTAGTAGTTCCCTACCTTCTTTATTAAATCATATGATAAATTGTAACTTTATAAATGGAAATGAAAGAATTAACTTTACCTGTTTTTAATCATAGAAACTAGAAACAGTACATTGTTGCAATAATACTGGCTAGTATCCATTAAATAATCTGGTACTTAGAAACACATGCTAAACACAATTATATCATAAGAGGTAGTTCTGTTCAATTAATTATACCAGAAGGAAACATGACAAAAAAAGGAGAGAAAGGGAAGACAAGAGGAAAGCGCTTGAAGGAGACAGGGAATCATACCTCCCAATAAAAGGAAAAAAATTATTATTATGGACCCTGTTAAAATGTGAGAAAAAGAAATATAGAATGCATTTGATACACGATTAACACCAAAATACCCCCAGAAAAAATACACAGAATTAAATTTAATAAATAAAGACTAAAGTATTACACAAGACTCTATTAAACATAATAGTAACACTTCATATTCTAAAACATAGGAAGGTAAAAAGTTTTTTTTTAATTATCTAAATTCAATTTATTTACAGTATTCTCATAAAGTAGTATATTATGCATTTAATTTGAGTTTCACTTATCTATTTTTGTGACAAAATTACTAGAAAACAATTATACCACTGTAAAGTTATGTCACTTTATACTTCAAACAAATACTGTCTACAGTTTTTAAAAAGTAAATAGTAAAGCAGCTGCCCAGACTGGCCACACTGACCACAGGAGACGAAATAAGTCAATGAGATAGCACTGCCTTTCAACAGCATCTATACACACATTTATCTAGCTGTCTATTAAAGAGCAGGCAGAAGGAAAAGTGTGCTTAGACATTGATTTTTAAAGAGAATTAAGAAATGATAGCTTTAAAGGACTTTAAATTGTCCCTCTATTTCTAAATTATATTATTAGTTTCAATAACATTAATAAAGCTAAGCTAATAGTACCTTTCTCAGGATATCGGCCCACAGGCCTTCCAGATAGTATCAAGGAACCGAAACTTTCCAGATCACAACATGGACAATAGGACACCAGACCCCTCGTCAATCATCAAGTGTCTAACTGACCAACTACTCTTCCTGACCCTTCCCTAATTCTGATTTTCCCACATGTAACTTCATCCCTTCCCACTACATAAATCCCCAATTTTAGTAAGTTGGGAAAGATGGATTTGAGGTTTGGGTACTATTTCTCCAGCTGACAGCACTCAAATAAAAAGTCTACTTCCCTGGCAAAACTCCTGTCAGTGATGTGGTGAGCAACTAGACCTAGACCAAATCCCTGGTATTTCAGTAACAATGGAATCTGGGTGTTAATCAGAGGCAATTCTACTGTCTTCAGAACTTAGCTTCCCGACTGTGGATTTGAGAAATGAGTTCCTCTCAGCCAGCCATGGCCTTTAACTACCTTCTGGGTGAGGCTTCAGTCATGCCAAGAGGGCATTTTCCTGGATATGGATATAGGAATCACATATAACATTACTGATGGATTCCATATATTTACATTCATTAAAGTTTCTGCTGCACACCCTGGATGGAATTAGAATTTATAATACTGAGTTATCGTTCACAGAAACAAAGATCTGAGTATCACACATCTCACTCATATAGTGGACCGTGAACATCTATCATAACACTATAAGAAAAGGATTGACAGTGGTGGGAAACTATGGGGGTGGGAGGGGAAGGGAGGTGGGATTAACAGTAGTCAATATCTGGGGATGGGGAGACACCCCTTATCAACAAGGGTGCCTGAACGATGCATATTTGTATACCTAACCCTTAACTGTACCCCACAATTTAAAAATAAAAATATGTTAAAAAAAAAAAAAAGAAAAGAAAATCACCATTTAACAACAAACAAAAAGCAGAATGAAAACCACCTAGCTAGGGTAATGTGTGTGACATCAGATTTCAGTGCACAAGAAATGCAACTTTGATATTATTTTCTATAATCATATTTAATTTATCTTTTGGTCTCCTCTATGCCCAGTAAAGGAAGGGTTATTTCAGCCAATTCAACAATACTCTTCACTTCAGGTATAACAGCTGCATGACCAAAGTGGCAAGGAATGGGAGGTGTTACATATTTTGGATCACTTATTAGTTATTGTATATCAGTATTTATTCTAAAATTGTTTATAAACTTGGTAAGGGACAGATCACAATGGGGTTCTGAGATAGATTTCTTTTAGTCTCTGCCATGTCTTTGCCTTTACTCTGTCAAAGACAAAACACAAATTTCTTCAACCTCTGAGTAAATCAGTCTGGGATTTAGCTTCTCCTGCTATTGCTTTAGATACACGTGGACAAGGAAGAAAGGAGACTAGCTTGCTGGGGGCAGTAATCTTGAAAGCACAAAGGAAGTTAGCCTACCTTTGTAACTTTAGGATGATGCTAACTACATGGCAGTCAAGATACAGAAAAACCCTGTGCCCTTGGTAACAGAAGTAAAGCACTGGGTCAAACCTCACCTGGAACACTTCTTACACTGAACCTCCATGTATAAGGAACATTAAATGACCTTTAGTTTTTATGTCAGTTTGAGTTGGGCTATCTCCTAACCTACAAGAGAAAGCATTGGAACAGACACAGGAAGACCATGTATTGACCCATTACTTTAATGAAATTGTTCTTCAAATTCATCGAGCCTCAAAGAGTCTTCCTCTAAGAACTTACATTTGGTCCTACTGGATAACTGGAGGGCACTACCAGTACTGTGCTAAGTTAGATCAAATTCATGAATTGAGGGGTTGTGGATCTCTCATGTAATCTAGGTTGAAAATCTACACAAAAACATAATTTTTATTCACACCCCTACTGGAATGTAGCTCTTGGGCCCCCAGTAGAAAGTGTGAACATTTCCCTATAGTCATAGTTTATATGGAAAGGCCATCAAAACCAATACTGATTTTGTCTCCATATAAACTTCTCCAAGATGATAGCAAAAGGTTTCTTATTTGACTGGTAAAGAGGTAGACCTAATGACCGGTGTAAACTATTTCAGGTGATTTTATGCCCCCTTGCTGAGCTGTAAATTGTGTGTAAATCTAGAGTTGACAAAGAGGAACATTAAAAAAAAAAGATAAATAAAGGAAGTAATTCACATGTGCTATGGATTATCAAGATTCCTAAAATAGATTTCTATTGAATAAACATGCTTCCTTTTTTTTTTATCTTCCCTTCTTTTGTTTGCATAATTAGGATGCCACATTAAAAATCTTATGGTGACTAATAATACAATAAAAAATTATTAAGTTTAGAAGGGAGTTTAGAGGTCATCTAATTCAACAGGTCTAACTCATTGCATTTCCTTAGTAGTAAAAATTTTTCTTCAAGTAATCTGTTACATGAGAATTCAATATAGAAAGCAGATGAGAGTATAACTGTGGGGGAGACAGTGCAAGACATTGTGTCACTTTTCACCCAACCCTGCCTTTATCTGTGGCTGTAACAGTCTATCTTGCTGATTTCTCTTTTGTCTCTTCAGTTTCAGAGCATATCCTGCTGATTTCCAACTTTCAGTGTCCTTGCCTATGGGCTTTCCTTAAGTGTTGAAGCCTATTCGGCATGTGTGCACAGTAGGTAAGAAATGCTGTGTAGTCCAGATCGCATTTCTGAACCAGTTCTCAATCTACAAATTTCCAGCTCACTTGTCCCTCAGATGGGAGAACTGTGATACATATGTACACAAAGTATGGTCCACAGATACCTGGGGATCCTCAAGAAACTATTGTTGTAATCATTTTGAAGTGTTATTGCCTTTTGCACTGTGTTGACATTTGCACTTACAGGCCAAAAACAATGTTGGCAAACATGCTGGACCTTTGCATGAATCACACGGTGAAACCTGTTGTACTAGTTATATTAGTAGTGTATTTTTCATCATCTTATACAGATGGGGGAGCAGTTTCAAAGATAATGACTAGAGGCATTCACTTCCTGCATGCGAAGAAAACAATGAGTAGACAACCACATCATGAATGGAGCATCCAAGAGAGAACACTGGAATTCAGCAAGGAAGTGATAGGGAAGAGACATGGGTGAAAGGAAAGCAGCTGGCCTGGCCAGGATCAGCTCGGAGCTAAGAGGAATTTTCCATTATAGGTAAAAGTAAGCAAGAGATCCCCAGAGGTCCATGTTCTCATCATGAACTTCTGCAGTGCTAGCCATAGGAAATTCCCTCAGCTCTTGTGGGCCCCGAGACTAGCAGAAGTAGGAAGCTGCCTACAGTCCACATAACATCATTTCAGAGAAGGAGTTTGTGTTGTCTCTCATATACCCCAAAGTCCAAGCAGCTGCAGCATGGTGCCATTTTGAAAGTCTACTCCCCATCAGACTATGCACTGTTCTGGTACCCAACAACATCTGCATCTTAATATCCCTGGGCCCCATTAACATCCTCCCATATCCACCAAGAAAACAGAAGCATCTCAATACCAAATACACCCAGCAGTATGGCTGGGTCCCCAGCAGTCTAGTCCATACAGTCTCTTACACCCCAGGGAATAGGCAGTATTACACACCAGAGAAGATTCTCCCAGGACAAAGGGAGCAGAAGTGTGTGCTCTCAGAGCCCAAGATCTGCCTGACTGTGGCTGCTGCTACTGACAGCAATCCAGTGCTGTCCAGTAGCAGGGAAACTGCATACCTCACACAGCTTCAGGGGGACTGAGGACCAGCTTGCCCATATACCATCCTGTAGCCTGAGAACAGATTTGCCCTAACCACTCCCACCATCACCAGTGCTCAAGCAAACCATCTGGCATCTGAGGGTCAATCCAGCCCACTCACCACCAGCAGTGCCCATGCACACCATTTGGGGGCCTGAGGTCAGGCCTTCTCTGCCCACCACTGGCATCTGAGCATACCATCTGACAGCCTGAGGACTTAACTACCTAAACCTATCACAGCTGACAGTCACGTATGCTGACCAGGGATCCAAGAATCTTCACACCAGACCCACTGATACTGCCAATGGCATCCAAGGACTTGCCTGCCTAGCATTCTTGTTCCCAGCAAAGCTCCATCACAATTTCCACTACTAACCACATCCTAAACTACTGAAGAATTCCCAGACATGACTGGTGTTAATAACAGTTGAAGAAATCATATAGAAACAACACTACTGAACCCACCTAGAATCAAAACCAAAGCACTTTATGAAAGCCAGTCCATATAGTTGGAAAAAGTGATTGTTATGCCAGATGTGCAGATATCAATGTAAGGATGCAATATACATAAAAAAGCAAGAAAACATGATACCTTCAAAGGAACAAAATAATTATGCAATAGCAGAATCCCAAAAGAAGAAAAAAATCTATTAAATGCCTGAAATAAAATTTTTAAAAACTGATACTTAGGAAACTCAATGAGATAGAAGAGAACACAGATAAACAATATGAAGAAATCAGGAAAACAACAATTTGAATGAAAAAAATCAACAAAGAGATAGTTAGCATAAAAAAATAACCAGCCAGAAATCCTGGAAATAAAGAATCCAAGGAATGAAATAAAAAACAAAATTAAGAGTTTTAACAATAGACTAGGTTAAGGAGAAGAATCTCTGAACTTAAAGTTCGTTTTTAAAAAAATAACCAGTCAGAAAACACACACACAGACACACTCACACACAGAAAAAGAATTTTAAAAAATAACTAAGAAATGCAGAAAGCCTAAATGGCACAAAAGATACTATAATGCAAACAAATATTTGGATTTTTAGTGTTCCTGAAGAAGAGATGGGCAGGCATAGGAAACATTTTTAACGAAAGAATAGTGGAAAACTTTCCAAGTCTTACAAGACATGTAGACGTTCAGATACAGAAAGCTCAAGTTTCAATGCAAAAGATTAGGTTCAACCCAAAAAGGTCTTCTTCAAGGCACATTATGGTCAAACTGTCAAAAGTCAAACATAAAGGGATAATTCTAAAGAGAGCATGAGTAAAATATCAAGTCACATATCAAGAAATTCCATCATGCAAATAGTAGGTTTTTCAGCATAAACCTTATAGACCAGGATTCAATGGGATAATATATTCAAAGAACTGAAAGACACAAACTGCCATCCGAGAATATTATACCTAACAAAGCTATTCTTCACAAATGAAGGAGAAATAGTCTTTCCCAGACAAGCAACAACTGAGAGATTTATCACCAGTTTTATTTATTTATTTATTTATTTTTAAATTTATTTTTTTATTATGGTATTATGCGGTACAGTTAGGGTTTAGGCATACAAAAATGCTTCGTTCAGGCACCCTTGATGATAAGAGGTGTCTCCCCATCCCCAGACAGATATTTACCACCATTAATCCCATCACCCCTCCCCCCATAGTTTCCCACCACTGTCAGTCATTTTCTTGTGGTAGTACGTTGGATGATCAAGGTCTACTACATGAGTGAGAACATGTGATACTTAGTTTTTTGTTTCTGTGAGAGGTCACTCAGTATTATGGACTCTAGTTC